>CM021109.1:73622278-73781529 GCA_007115665.2 Sequoiadendron giganteum
GTTCAAAGGGCCCAGGGACTGAGAGAACTTTTAAATTTTACCAAAGATCCCCTCTTTGGAGCTATGCGACAATGATTGAGCAACTTCCAAGAGGTGGAGGTTTTCTTTGGCAATGTAGTCACTAGTACTACAATAACAAGTATAAGATCTCATATAGTCAAGTGAAAGCTCACCTATGTGCTATGGCAAACCATGTGATTAAAGTTTGTCCAAGGCCAAACAAAAAGAAGTTGCCCTAAGAAAAGATTATTGCATGTATAAATGAGCAAGAAGAAGCAAATAGTGTTCTTGAGAATGCAAGATCTAAATTCCATCCTTTATCCAAGAAAGGATCATGCAAACCACCTATAGGGCCATCTTTTACCTTACCTATAGTGACTACACCACATCCATTCATTGTGACACCCTTCTCAAGAAGACAATCCCTTTTCCTTCCCTATAAAGAAGCCCATTAGATAGGGCATTTTAGAATGAAGCAAGGGGCATAGCATATGAGCACATTGTGCACTACATTCACATCAATAGGCTTCCTTTCAACCTAATGAGGTTACCATATTGGAGTGAAATAGTGTAGGCAATCAATCAAACACCCTTAGGTTACACAAGTTATGGGTATGAGAAGGTGTGCTCCACCTTATTGGCAAAAGAAAAACACTTTTAGATACATCACTACACTTAATCAAAGATTTATGGACTGAAACAAAAGTATCCATTGTTTCTGATGAATGGAAAGATTGCAAAAAATGGCCTTTATTTAAAGTTAATGCAATATGCCCTAAATGGGCAATATTTTTCAAGGCAATTGATTATGAGGGGCAAGTGAAGGATGCAAAATTCTGTAATGTCCCCTATTTGGAAATGCCCTATTTTTTTTGCCCTAATTTCTAAATTAAATAAACAATGAGTTATAGTGTACTTTTTTCCCCTAATTGAAGCCCTACACATAGATTAGAAACCATTTACCACAATCATTCTGATTAGCAGATTATAACCATTTATCGCAGTAGTACTCATTAGCAAATAATCATATTTAAATATTAGTAAACTCATGACACCACGATAGGGGAAGTGAAATTGCAAAAAGGTGTCCTAGTAGCCAACTCTCCTAGACCTAGAGGGAGTACCCTTTGAGACAAAGGCAAGTACCCCCTTGGCCCATGTGGGCTCATCTTGTCCCCCCCCGGGTGGCATATCCAGAAGAGGCCCTCTCACTGTACTCCTTGGCAACCCTCCCCCTTACCATGGTGAAGGTATGTGCAAATTAGAGTGATTAAACTTGTGTTTAAAAAATATACTATCATAAGATGTAAGATGGTCAATCATTAAATCAATCAAGTTCCCTAACATCCTTATACGGTTACACCAAGTGAGGTTACAAAAGATATCCTGGTGGCTCAACTCTTCTAGACCCAAAAGCAGTACCCTTTGAGACAAAGGCAAGTACCCCCTTGGCCCATGTGGGCTCATCTTGTACCCACCCCCCTCCTCCCCGGGTGGCGTATCTAGAAAATGACCCCATTGCTGTACCATGGTGAAGATATAAGCACAATAATGTAATCAGATGCCCAATTCTAAATAAACATATCAGCAACGTTATAAAGTTTCCTGAGCTTGTTATCAATGAGAATAAATAATATCAAGCATAAGTTATTATTCCTAAATAACATCAATAGGAATAAATAATATCAACAAGAGTAAATGCATAAGTTACTATTTGGCAACATTTAGTATCCCTAAATATTACTTTAATTCACAATGCAGTTTACCAGGTAATGCCGATCAATCTGCAGTATTCTCTATTCCTCCATGCCAACGATCATTCATCTTTCCTATATACTTATACTTTTAAATCTGCTTTCCATGTCCTCCTTTAATAGTATCAATTGCTGGTGTATATAAGATAAATCTCTTAATATTTCACACACTTGCTTCCTTATAAATTCTACACCTACAATCCCTGTCCCATATATCTGTTCTTAAGTCCTTTCTCATTCCATTTTACTGCTTATATCCTTATATTCTGAAAATATTCGTTAAACTCCCTTTTGAATCCCCGTCTCTCTGCTTTGAGACTGATTTCCTTTATGCCCCCGATCTGCTGAAGAGGCAGAGTCTTTCCTTTTGACTGGGACGTGTCTCTTAGTAAATCACTGTCCCTTCAAGTAAATGTAATCGATGCCTAACTTTATTAAAGTGAATTGCTGCATTATCATCGCTGCCTTATAGTTTTTAGGAATCGATGTATTGTTTGGTTTATTAATGATCGCTGCCTTGGCATTCATCAATGCTTGTGCTTATCATTTATTGATTTACTATTAATCTGTCTTTTAATCGATGCCTTTTTAGATTCACTTATTTATTCACTAAGGCATGGCTACATTAGGATTAAGGTACATTCATATTTAGTTTGTAAGAATTATTTTTATTATCATGTTATTTACAATTAATAAATTGTTTTATTTATTATGATATATTTATTATAATTATAATATTATCCATGATCATTATAATTATAATATTAATATTTAGATTGCCATTATATTTAAATTTTTTATATTTATTTTATTTAGTTATTTGTATCTCAATGTTTCACACTAAAATATAATAGCATTAAATCGCTAATATGTATTTTTTTATTATTATTTTTTTATTTATTTGCATTTCAACTGTTACAATTTTGGGGACATGACAAATTCATTGCCAAGATCCTCATAGAATCCATTGAAATAATGGGTCTTGAAGATGTTGTTCAAGTCATAATGGACAATGCCAAAAATTGTAGGGCAAAAAGTTTATTAATGAAGGCATGATCTAAACACATTTTTTGGACACCATGTATTGTCCACTCCTAACATGGCAATGCAAAAGAAGGGCACAAAGATAAAGTGGGTGAAATAAGCATACATTACGAGTGAGGAGATTCACATGTTCATGACAAACCATCATAAGTCAAAAGCCATCTTTAGGTCTTTCTCCAAGTTGGAGCTGCTGAAGGTAAGTTTATAAAATTTAAATATTTTTTTAAATAAAGGTGTAACATCCATAATTACATTAATTTTAAAATTTGGATTACAAAAAGGTGGCTTCATGCCAAAACTAGAAGCAAACTGTTGAAATATGGTAGATTCGGTCAGATATAGAAATGATGATCGATTTGATAATATGTGTGTGTGTGTATATGTCAATATGTACTGACATATGTATACACACATATATATTTAATTGTATATATTTTCATGTTTCATATAGGATCCCGATCGAGCATCATTATCGGTGATCATTTCCAGATTGGATATTATTTATTTGTGCAAGATAAATACAGATCGAACTTGGTAAGCATTTATGTTTATTAAGAAACAAACCCCGATTAGAGATCGGGTGTTTAGTTAAGATGAAGAGGCACAATTCATGAGAAATCTCATGAACGGACATGCCTCCACTTTGTGGAGACATGTCCGCTCATGGGATGTGTCTTTTCCTGATATATTTAATGCAGATCCGATCCACAATAGGAGACATTGAAATCAATAAATGTTTTGCTCTTGTAGATCGAATACCATTAAGGAAAATTCAGACTTGTGAATTCATGATCAGTATTTTTCAATATTGATTTGGCATCAACTTCATATTTATCATGTCCATATCTGATCCATAAAAATAACATGGTATCAGAGCCGAGGTTAAAAAAAAAATCTGATCGGATTGGACTAAGCATATTCCCAGGTCGTGTGGAATAAAGTCACAGAAGGTGGTTGAGTAACGAATCTCTGCTTGGGACGACATTGAAGGCTACAGAGTTTTGAGCGCTTCTGATCATCCATCACGAATTGAGCATCAGGCTTAACAGAAATTGTAAGGGACGAAGACCCCTTATGGTTGGTGGCCAATTCGAAGCAAGCTCAGGAGATAATATTGTGTCCTATAGCATCGAATTTCATCCTTGCACCCACGCAAATTGCTATAGAAGGGAGTTGTGTTCACAATGGGTTTAAGAGCATTGGCGTCATCCATCACAGGAGCTGCATACAAAAGTTTGGCAACTAGAGGGGACCTCTGATCATTCACGGAAGTCTGCTACAACCGACTAGTCATCTTTATTGAGATATTCCATGGGAGAGACTGAAGCAACCGATTTCCAGAGAAATATCATTTGCAGAGCACATGAACCATCACGGGCTATTACCAGTGACTTGATTTGAAGAAGCGATGAAATTCATCTAGCCATCAAGATCAGTCTGAGTTTGCCGACAAAGGGAGAATCGTATATTTTGAGAATTATCACAGCTATTAAATAACGTTGGCAATTCAATCTATCATTCAGTTTGTTGCCAACCTCATATTGGTCGAAGAATTTGTTAACGATGCGCGTCCTTGTGTGCTCGGAAATCATCATTGGTGTAACCGAGATGGAAGATAATCGGGAATGTGTATGGGCTCATCTCTTGTAACGACTTGAGGATCATTATCCAGATATCTAGCATATTCACACATATTACACAGTTTGTTATTGCGGCATCAGGACGTCTCTTTTATATCTATAAATTGCAGACAATGATCACATATGCTGTCCGGAGAGACCTTTGGCGTCGGGGAGGCTATCGGGACATTAATATCTCACAATCATGATATCTGAGATGGCGTCAATCATATTCATAAATGGTAGCGGGAGTTTCTTCACTATCCAATAACAGATTTGGAGTATATGTATGTTTGCATCACAATGTTTCAATCTCCAGAAGTTGTGATTTAGAAAGAAGTATCGTATGAAGCAAGAAGTCACAGGAGAAGTGCTGGAGTGTGAAATATTCTCTCTCAATTTTTTTTATTTTTAAACCCAACAATTACAATAGAATCATTCACCCGTTAAGGTTAGCATAACCAAAACGTACATTAAAGAACTCTAACCAAGAATGCGCCCTAAAACCACTTAAGGAGGAGGGGCGAGCATATGGTCAGAGGATCCCTAGGATCTACTAAATCAACAAGTACAAGATTCTATTGAAAGAGAAGTATCTTAAACTCGACACCAAGAATGTGCACTCAAGATCCCATTTTGGGCGAAGTGCTAACATATGGTGGAGTACTACTGCTGAAAAGAAATAACAATAATTAAACTTCTTCTGCTGCGGCAGGCATCCACTGAAGCGTGGGGATTCTCCACTTGAAGTGGGTATGAAAAGTATTACAACAGATTTTCCTCACTGGCGGTAAACCATCCAGGGGTGCTAGTGTGAAATTAATTAAATGAAGCAACAATAATAAACTGAAAACAGTACTACTGTTAGCAGCTTGTACAAAGAGAAGGCTGCAATCTTACAATGCCAATTTCACCAGTATTCAAGCACCATGTCATACATTATCTCTCTATCATAATATAACGAGAAAGGGAGAAGAAAGATAGAAAACAACAATTGTTTTCAATTCTGATCAGTGAACTGTAATTCTAGAAATGTATATTAGCAACTACAAAAAATATGAAAATTGCTCATAACTCAATCAAAGTACCTCCGATAGGCGTGAAATCGAAGCATAGTTCATTTGGGAGATAGGCGCCCTGTTGAGACACCAAAAACAGCTCCAAACACCTGCAATTATTTGTGGCACACTTCCCAATGCAAAGATGAATGGTACGGCCCTTGAGAGGGGCGATTTTCATTATAAAAATGCACACTTCAAATTAAAGTCTTAATTTGCTTGGAGATAGTTGCCTAGACCTTAGGAGTATATTTATCAAATGCCCAGAACAATACAAAATTCGTACAATTAATCATGAGCAAAAACAATGTTTAGCTGTATGCAAACAGCAACTGTAAAACTTGAAAATACATCAATAATTCACCTTGAAACTCAATCTGCTAGTCTGTATGAGAAGCAGCAATGATTCAACTAGGTGTTGTCTTACAAACACGAAATTGAATGAAGAACTAGGAGGTCAGCATTCCTCAAAGTAGAAAATGATAAATCATTTTGATAGCATAACTTTAGCAATATAATGGATGAACAATACTGAAGCCAAGCCTTACTTTTAAAGGACAAAAGGAAACTGTTCAAGTCCCCCAAGAAGGTACGCCAATAGTCAAGACTCTTCATATTTCCAAAGGAGAAGCCACTCTTCAAAAATACGCCCCACTTGAGAAATGAGGAATTAATTAAAATTAAAACCTTTTGACTTCTTCATGTGGCGCCACCCTCAAAGACCCCTTTTTCAAAACAACTTAAGTTCATTCCTTAGGCCAAGGGGGTCAACTGCAAATTAGAATTAATTGCTCAATTAATGAAGCATTTCATTAATATTAATATTTTAATGGCCAAGGCTTAATGCTGACAACTGCTTACTGCCAGCAGTAGTATTTACTATAAATAGTAAATAATGAGAAAGAACCACAAAACCTCCAAGACTGGAATCCTTTGAAACACCTCAACGAGCCTACAGGATTCCGGAATAGACTGATGAGCTAATAACAGGATCACTACCAAAAGGGGAACATTACAGAGTGATCGTCTGGTATGCAACCCGATGATGGAAATCTTCAATGAGTGTCGGCCAGAGCCATCGGCTCTGCCTGGACGACGGAGGCAAATCTTGGTCTCGATTGGTTGAAATGCGCCTATCTTCAGAAGAATTTCATACTCTGAGATTTGGAGGTTTCACCTAAATATATCATATTGGAATTTTGTGTTTGGCATAACCGGTATTTGGTATAGTTCAGAATTCATCCTTCAATTATTTGCTTCGGTGCTAACTGTGCATATAAGAAGCCATTAATACATCGAAGGGAAAGTTATGGAGATTGAAATCTGACAGGCATCTTTGATTGAGAGATAAGTATTTCATGTCCTTAATAATGCTCATGAATTTTTATGTAGTCATTAATTCATGATATAACATTGGATAAGTGAATCTTGTATGCTTCTAGCATTTGTATTTCTCTTCGGAATAGTTGAGTCATATGAACTATTAAGGAATCTCTTCTTAATGTGCATTAGGATGGACCAAGAGATTGCTTTCAAAAGAAGAAGAGAATGGAGACACTGCTTGCAGCCATGAGACTGAATGAATGGCTGAAGACATCTCTTTGAAGAGGAAGAATTAACCTTCAGAGGGAGTTCTATGATTCGCTGAGAATAAGTAAGGGTTGCAGTGTTGATGCTAAATCCTTGAAGTACCTCTTCAGCAGTTGAGATCAGAATTGCTCAAGTCAATCAACCTGAATTTAACATTGGTAGCTCCGCAAACCTATTCATAATAGAGTGATCTGGGATGAGGTTGAAGAGGACAGCCCTGAATCTCTACAGAGGTGTGCGTTGGAAACCATTTCTCTAAAGCAAGTGTTGCAGGCAATCTTGGACAATGAGGTTAGGAGGTTGATGCAAGTGCTTGAAGATTCAGAGGGAGCCTACTGAACCTAAAGAAGATGGTTGTGTTGTTGATCGGAAGAGTACAGTTTGTGTGACAACTCGAGAAGCACTGTAGCTTCGGAAGCTCATTGTAGGATTGTTTGGACAATCAATGAAGCCTATTGTCATTCATTGTGATAACCAGATTTGTGTGAAGCTTTCTGTCAATCTTGTGTTTCATGACGGAACCAAGCATATAGAGATCCCTTACCACTATGTGAGAGACATGGTAGAAAGGAATGTGATCCAATTGGAGTATATTAGTACAAGCAATCAAACAGAAAACATTCTCACCAAACCTCTCTCCAAAGTTAAAGTTGAACACTTCAGGAAGAAACTTGGTATGGTTGAAATGTAAGTTATTGTTGAGATTGAGACTCAAATTGTTTATTTTGTACTAATATATTTAAAAGATGTTTAATGTGTGAACTCTTTTGTCATGTGTGTGACTCCATGAATTTATGCACCCCCCCCTTTGTGTACATTATTGAAAGGTGACGATCTTTCTGATAATGAACACTTGTATTTGACATTGTAAGGTGACGACTTTACAATGATTAGTTTCACAATCATGGTGGATAAATGTATCCTTGGATATGCCATGATTTATTATGGTAGACATCATGAGACTTGATGTCAGTGCACATACCACAATTAAGATGTGTTATGAAGAATGTCATGTGACTTGACACTCTTAGAAGCATACCATATCTTTTGATATCACGAGTAAGGTGATATCACTATTACAATGATTAGTTTCACTATCATGATGGATATCATGTGACTTGATATCCATGGATATGTCATGATAGTATCTCTTGGACATTTTGATAGATATCATGAGACTTGATATCAATTGAAGATCACTATGATCCTTATGAGATAATCATGGTGGATAAATGTATCCTTGGATATACCATGATTTATTATGGTAGACATCATGAGACTTGATGTCAGTGCACATACCATAATGAAGATGTGTTATGAAGAATGTCATGTGACTTGACACTCTTAGAAGCATACCATATCTTCTGATATCATGAGTAAGGTGATATCACTATATCCTTGGTTAGTTTTTATCTTCCCTAGCTAAGAGGGAGTGTTGAAATATGGTAGCTTCGGTCAGATATAGAAATGATGATCGATTTGATAAGATGTGTGTGTATATATACGTCAGTATGCACTGACATATGTATACACACATATATATTTAATTGTATATATTTTCATGTTTCATATAGGATCCCAATCGAGCATCATTATCGGTGATCATTTCCAGATTGGATATTATTTATTTGTGCAAGATAAATACAGATCGAACTTGGTAAGCATTTATGTTTATTAAGAAACAAACCCCGATTAGAGATCGGGTGTTTAGTTAAGATGAAGAGGCACAATTCATGAGACATCTCATGAACGGACATGCCTCCACTTTGTGGAGACATGTCTACTCATGGGATGTGTCTCTTCCTTATATATTTAATGCAGATCCGATCCACAATAGGAGACATTGAAATCAATAAATGTTCTGCTCTTGTAGATCGAATACCATTAAGGAAAATTCAGACTTGTGAATTCATGATCAGTATTTTTCAATATTGATTTGGCATCAACTTCATATTTATCATGTTCATATCTGATCTATAAAAATAACAAAACTGAGCACCAACAACACAAAAAAGGACGCAAAACGTAAGATGGTCAAGCAAAGAGAGAAAATATGAGAATACAAAACCATTAGTGTATGGGACTTATCAAAACAAAACAAGCTGATCAAAAAGGGGCACCAAAGAGAAGTCCGTGACTAAACAGCACCAAAAAGCAAAGAAGGAAATAGGAGCTAGTGGGAGATGGAGTTGCTCCCTGAATCATTGTAACCATTTGCGTCAGCCATTTGGGAAGGAGTAGCAAGAGGAGGAGAGGCATGACCATCAGTCATCAAAGAATGCTTGAGTAGGAACTTAAGGGCTTTAAAGCTCACGCTTGCCTTGGTTGCCAAATCAAGATCAAGCTAAGGATGGTGGGAGAGCAAGGTGTTTTGAAGGGCCATTCCATAGTCATTTTGCAACCCATTAGAAATTGCATTGAAAACGCAAATGATATTTGGGGCATTGGCAAGCTACTACACAAACACAAGGCCCCCAGTCTTTCTCAAGCCATCTAATAAGTCATACTCTGACAAAGCAAATTGAAGAGTTTCACCTTCAATAAGGTAACTTCGAACATATCTACGGCACGGATGAAGAATCACCTTCGAACACTAGAGAAGATCCTTCGAGTTGGAGAGGAAAATGATTACCACCTCTAAGAAGCTTAAGGCACACAAGAGATTGTCTAAGAACTTTGTCCCAATGATCTTGTGGATGGAAAATTCTACATTGATGTAGTCGAAAGAGAACACATGTAATTTGGATTTGTCATAGAATCCCAAGAATTGCAACTCCCATTTTTGCTTGGGGATGTGGACTCGTCTTTTATACTCCACACTTCACCTTTGATCTAACAAGAACAAGCAGTGAAGACAATTGAGTGCAAATGAATTACGACAACTAAGGCATAAATAAAAGGCTTGAGTGTAGAAGAGGTAGTCGCAAAGTATAAATGCACCCAATAATTATTGCTCAAAGATTCTCTTTCTAGCGTGCGAGGGGAACAACTAATGTCCCAAAACCTTAAGTTGCAAAGATCACGTCCTTTCATCCATGTGAGCCGAGATCAAAGGAAGGGGTGCAATAAATAGAAGTGAGATAAGCAAACGCCAGGCTAGTGGGAGGCAAGAGTCCCAAAAGATCTACTTAGAAGAAGAGTAATGAGTAATTAATAAAACAAAAGTTCCCAAGAATCATTTAAGAAGTCGAGCGATTGAGGAGGAGAAATTCCATCGCCTAGATTCATTAATCCTTTATTGAAGATTCATCAAATTCCTAGTACCCATCCTATGAGTCAATTGCTTGATTTGCAAGGGCATCCAATAAGGAGTTAGCTTCTCTAAAACAATGGAAACTTTCATACTATTATAGTTTTAATAAAAGATATCTACCTGTTGGTGTGTGTTTTATTACCCACCGAACACAGAATAAAATGTCCAAAGACACACTATCCTCTCTTGAACAAAATCACCGTGTATGCTAAGATTGCGAGAAGATCATATGGCGACAACAAGGTTTCTTTTGTCAGGTTCTGACACGTGGATAAGCTCAATGGGCGTTGTGATATGTTGGTAACACAAAGGGACTTACGCTAGGAATCATTAACTTTAATTGCTCTTTCTTTTGGGGCTTTTCAATTTTAGGATTTCAAAAAAAAGTGTAAACAAATAAGGGTTTAGGAGCTCTAATCTATTCCTAAGAATTCAAGAGACGGTAATGATTGGGTAAAACTAGTAACCACACTTTGCTTCGCCTCCCTGGGACAACTACACAAAATGGGTGCAATCTTCAAGGGGTGTGATAATAATCTTCATGTCTTGAATAATACTCATTCAGACTGAAGTTAAGCATCCACAATCAAAAGCTCAGGCTAACTTTACGTATTGAACAAAAATCATCTATTCAAAGAAAGTATGAGCTAAGTCTCACCAATCAATACTATCAGATCTTTCATTCATTTAACAAACATTCAAATCAAATTCTACTTTAATTCTAATCTAGTGTTGAAGGAGATATGTAACCTTGCAAACCACTTGACAATAAAAGGGATTCAAAGCAAATCATGCATAAGAGCTTTTATTATCGAAAGTAGCAATGCGCAACAATTTCATACTACTCTCTTCACACTTTACAAATGAGGGGCGAGCTCAATTTATAGGCTCCTCGATTACAATTCGATGGCCAAGATTGATTTCGAATCAACAGCCGAGATTACAAAATAAAACCCTAATTAGGGCTTGTCATAATTAACTACCTCTCGACCAATGAGAAAATTACATTTGGGACACTTGTCCTTCTTGCTAAATATAAACCAATTCCATGGATAAGTCAGGTTCATTGAACCTGTACATGTTGACTTGGAACAATTTGATTGGTTGGAAGATGACGAGGCGCCACCTCAACGTGTTGGATGTCCTCCTTTGTCTCCTTGTTCTTTTTTCATGCACTTGCCTTAGAATATCTTTCTTTGCCAACAACTCTATCCTTTGTGCTCGTTTCTTCCTAGCTTTGATCTTGGATTTCCTTTGAGATTTTGATTTCTTCTTCTCACTTGCATCTCAATCTTTGAGGTCTGGAAGTCTCCCCTTAGAGCAAATGTCTAGACTTAAGATTTTCTTTCCTAATTGCTTTGAAATTTCTTCAAGTGCCTTGAATTTGGAGAACTCTCCTGTGCTTTCGCCAAAACGGAGGAAATTGGAACTGTCTTTGTGACGTATTTCCCATACTTAGCCAAATTTTGGCTATTTTGTAACACCTTCATGTGGACCATTCAACACTTAGCCAAGATTTTGGCCATCTCTATGCTCGAATGAACTTTGCCTGTGGATTTGCCTTCAATTCTGAATTTGGCTTGTGCTAAGGATTTTATTCATTTCCTCTTTACTTTTCCTCTTTATTCCTCTTCATTTTCCCTTTTTTCTTGCTAACACTTAGTCAAAATTTGATTCTTTTGTTGTAGGAGAATTCCACACAGCCATTTTTTTTGTTTCCTCTTGGCAAATTTTACCATGTTTGTTTCTGACCTTGGCCGACTTTGGCATATGTCAAGACATTTTTCTATTTTGCTTGAGCGAACTTCCTCATTGGCAAGCCAATTCTTTTCTTTTTTTTCGTAGGCGGACTTTGAATGATCTTGGACATTTTCCCAAGTGTCAAGGCGGAGCTCATTATTGTTTGGACGTTTTGAATTTATAGCATGGCGGACTTCACATTTCCCATGCCATTTCATGGCGGAATTCATTGTGTCTTAGGCACTGTTATTTTTTACCTAGGAGGATTTCATCATTGGCAAGCCACTTTCCTTGCTAGTTGTAATGTCCCCTTCCTAGACAGTGCAGCTGGTTCAGAGGTTAGCCTATCATTCTGATCCTCGTAGGCTGACAGATGTGTGTAGAGGATCACTTGAGGCAGTTATCCGGTGCTCGGGAACATTACTCCTTCAGTTGATTCAGGTTTGGGCCCTGGCAGACGTTTCCAGAGTGATTTACAGATACTTACTATTTATAGTAAGTCAGGCAAGCAGGAGTTACTATTTATAGCAGGGCACCTGGTTCAGTTGGTCAGCTCAGTTTCAACCCAGTTTGATAATCTGATGAGCAAACAGTGTTTACTTGGGCATTTAATGTTTATTAAAAGTTTATTAATTTGACTTTATAATATAAAGTCACTTTAATGAAATATTAAAATTATTAAATGGCGAATTATAAAGTATTTAATACGTTATAAAAGAGGGGTTAAAATAATAATTAAATGAGCATTTAATTATTAATCAAAAGGGACGCCATTTATTAAATATTTGTCCTAAGTCTAAAAAGGGCGAAATTCATCATTTATTTAAATGATTATTAAAATGCCTTGGGTCGAACTTATGAAAGGAGATATAAATACTGCCAAGACAAATCGAACTGATTATGTTATGATTATTCAAATTTGTCTTTTCTCTCTGAGAGCATTGGAGTTTGTGAAACAAGGGTTTCTGCAGATCAACAGGTTTTGAAGAACGTTCCCTCTTCAGAATCAGGCATACTGAGACTGTGCAATACCAGTTGAAGCTTGTCAACAGGGTGACTTCATTCAGAGGTTGCATTTGTGCTTACTGTGATCGATTCAGGATAAGTTGAGAAGAGTTTATTCACCAGATATCAGAGGCGACTTGATTGGGGATCATTTCCAATTGTTTTTGGGCCTATTTCTTTCCAGCCGTACCTTCTTCATTGCTGTTAGGGGCCGTACTTTGCTACAGCAGGGACGTATTTCCTCTCCAGCTGAATGCGCCTAAGTTTCTGGCCTATTGGTTAATTCATGGTGGACGCCAAGGGATTCTGAAGACTCTGCACACATTTCGAGGTTGGAGAAGTCATTGAATAAGCTGGCCGTACCTTTATTTCATTCCTCCAGGCGGCTGCAAGTTGAAAACCAGGTTCTTTTAATAATATGTTGTTTTCTTTATCTGCATGTTGGCGAACCAGCACTGTAATCATTTGGAAATCAAATAAAACCATGCACCATCCTTCTGAGAGTTACTTGATGCAATATTTATCAGTATTGAATTTATTATGAATTTTATTTCATTTATTTCCAAAATCGCAATTCTTCTTTATTTGCAAAAAAACCCCAAAAAAACATCAAAAAATACATAAAACACAAACAAAACACAGCAATATCAGTCAGTGATTGGGTTGAGAGACACCTGGTCTCTTACACTAGCTAAGCCGACTTCATGATCAGCAAGCCAATCTTGGGCGGACTTTGGACTTGGCAAGACATCTTCCTTCATTTCTCCTTGGCAGACTTGGCTGTGTCTTGGACACCTTCAATTTAGCCTTGGAAAACTTCATGATTGGTTGGCCATGTTGGGCGGAGTTGTTCATTGCTTAGGGAATTTCCTTGACAAAACCAAATTTTGAAATTTTATTCTCCAAGGTATCAACACTTAGCCAATTTTTTGAGTTTTTCTCCCCAAGGTATCAACACTTAGCCAATTTCCTGAGTTTTCCTTGGTGGATTTTATAGTTGTTGTGCCACTTTGCTCATTTGCTAAGGCGGAGTTGATGATTGTCATGCCAAATTTTCTCAAGTGTTGGGCAAACTTCATGCTTAGCTTGCATCTTTCTTGGGCGGAGTTTACATACCCTTTGCCATGTTCTTTCTTGGAGGGCGAACTTCATGCTTGCCTGGACATCAGACTTGGCACATGTTTGGACATTTTCCTTCTCTTGGGCGGACTTGGCCAATTTCATGCCAACTTTACCTTGGGCGGACTTCACCTTGTCTTGGACATGCTCGAGCGGACTTGGCACTTGGCTTGCCATCTCCATACTTAGCCAAATTTTGAGTTTTCCTTTCCTCCTCTTGGCTGGGCGGACTTTACCAATGTTTGGACATGCTTCTTTCTCTTCCCAGCGGACTTGACCAATTTCATGCCATGTATTCCTTAGTGTTGGGCGGACTTTGCTTGTCTTGTGCCATTTTCATCATCTTCCATGGGCGCACCTTGCCTTAGAAAAATTTTCATCATGCCAAGGGCGGACTTCATCATGCCTTTGACAAGGCTAGGCGGACTTTGGAACTTCCTTGCCATGTTGCCTTTATGCCTAGGCGAACTTGGTGAAGAGCTTGCCAAAGGCAGGGCAGACTTGGAGCCTTTCTTTCTATGGCTGGTAGGACTTCAAGAATTTATTTCCATGCCTGGTAGGACTTCAAGAATTTCTTTCCATGGCTCACCTTGCCTTAGACAATTTTTCATTTTCTCTTCGACACTTAGCCAAATTTCTCGTTTTCCGGATCTTCTGGATCAAAACCCTATGAGTAACAGATTTTGAACTTGTTACCAATATTTTTACCTTTTTGAACCAAGTGAATTTTGACTAATCCTTAGTAGTAGCCCAAACATTGACCATTGGCACGATCAAATGAATGTTTGTCACTCCTCAAATATCTTGTAGGTTCACACTTTAGTAGTTCATACATAACATGAATCACAATTACAATCAACATATACATGGGCTTATACATAAAGAGCTCTAGATATGGAGTATTTTACAACACAAAAGTTACATGGAACCAACATGAAATGAAATTTACGTAATACATACATATATTCAAATACCAATTATAAAGTAGTCAAATCCCTTACTTCTTTCATTTACTATTGAAAAATACATTATCTACTAACTATAACTTATTAGGTTTCCTCAAATCAGTCACTACCCATTTGGTACCCATTTTAGCCTCAAACTAAAGTCTACTAAAGAGAAGATTAAACCAATTAGGAATAAACCAACCCTTTGAGTTATTCCCCTCAAAATCTCCCACTTTGTACTTGAGGTCACAAAGACATCCTTCACCCAAGGACTACCTATGCACCTACTTCTAAATGGATCAACGTGTTGGGTCTCAAAAACGCTAGTTTCAATGAACCATGAGAGGTTGCCGAACTCTCACTACATTGTTGGTCAACTTGACAGGGCAAACCGGTATGGCTGGGCCCTCTACTCTTAAGGCTCTGCTAGACCTAGGCGGGTACACCTGTATGAGTAACAGATTTTGAATTTGGAGATTTTCTTGCTTTTTGTGATTTTTCCTTGCTTTTTGCTCTCGAAGGTGCAAAATTTTGGTTTTGAAGATGAACGTTTGCTCTATGACCTGTGGGACCCCGGCACTTTCTAAAAATAGAAATTTCTAAATATAGAAAAAAAGCAAAAATCATCCCTAAAAAATAGGAAGCCCGAAATGGCCCGAAAGTGCCAAAAATCAAAAAAGGAAAAAAGGAAAAAAAGCAAAATCCCTAAAAAATAGGAAGTGTCGGAATTGACTCAAAGCAATGGCGTTCCTTGTCTACCGGACCTTCTGAGCACTTTTATGACGTGTAAGCACTAATATGGGCTTGAATTCTCTACTTGACCCGGGTGATTTCTCTGAACTCTAACTCCTCATTGTAAGAAAAATGGTGATTAGCAGTTGCGATGCCAAGGCAAAACCCCAAATGCAAAAAGAAGGGGGTCCCCATTTGCAATGGGGCGATGTGTGAAAAGGTCACAACACTACCCTAGTCCATGGTGTATTCTAGTTTCCAATTGTTAAGTTTGGTCCATATGATATCATTTATGATGACCACCGAATCTCCCTCAGTTATGATTCTAGAAAAAGTATTTTTAATTACTAGTTCAAGGCCCAACAACTAAGCTTCAATTTTCGCTTCCTTATTTGAACCCATCTGAAGTTTTCCAAAAGTAGCAACCAAGACTTGGCCAAAATTGTTCCTTAAGATTGCCCAACACCTAAAAGATCCAGATTTCTACAGGGAGCACCATCAAATTTTAGTTTGATTAGAGAGGAAGGAGGAGCGTTCCATTTGATTAAATTTCTATCAATTTGATCAAAGAGTGTTTAGAGGATCCATAGGCCGAAGAGGGTTTAAGGAGCTAACAATTTTTAAGTATAACGTCATCCCAACTAGAGAATTTATTTCCTAGAGAAGGGTGTTTGATAATACTAGCCATAACTATTTTTGAAATGGCTCTTTCTATTTTGAAAATTATATTTTCCAATTTAGAGGTGGACTTTCTAAAGATTTTATTACTTCACTCTAGCCAAATGTGTCGGATGACTAAAGGACTTATGTAATGTACCCTTTTTAGTCCTAAGCTTTCCAATGACCGTTAGCATGTTTTCGGAGTCACGTAGGCTATTCGGAGGCGTTTTAGGGGATTCCAAGATTCTTGGAGGATTCTTGCCAACACTTTCAAGGTGCATTTGCAGAGGGTTGCTAGAGTGTTTTCTTGGTTTTTTTGGGTTTTCTAAGATCCTTGGTGGGCAATAACTTCTATTTTTAGCAATGTCTATTTTTAGCACTTACTACTTTTAGTAAGTTCAACTGCATCTCAATTTGACCTAATTTGGCATTTGGACACTATTTTTAGCAATTTGCTATTTTTAGTAAGTGTTACTTTGGGCACTTGGTCCTGGTAGCTATTTCGAACAAGGTTTCCAATTTTGGTAGTTTCAGTTTGGTGAGCTCTAATATTTCTAGTATATTATTCATCCTCCACAAATTAAGCCTTCAAAAAAGGTAATATTATGATTTAAGTTATAAATTTATTATTTGACCCCTTGTACCCCACGCCTAGACTTAACAACTTAAAGTTGTTTTAAAAAAGGGGAAGTTGTATCTCCTAAGTTGGACGCCCAAATGGAGGGATAAGTGAAAATAAAATTAAATATTATATTTTTTGAAAAGGGGGGCGTCCCATTTGGAGGGAAAAGGTATTTCGAAATTGGAACCCTAATTTCTATATAAGGCCCATTGTGCTCTCATTTTCATTATGCAATCTTATGATAACGAAGTGTTGTCGAAGTGAGTATTGAATCCTTCAAGGGCTTTGGAGAAGAAAACCTTCAAAGTTGCTTCTTGTTTCGGGGTTGAAAGATACTCCCTAGTTGAGCGTGGGTGTGACTTCATTGCAGGACTCACCATTGAAGCTTATTGGTGATGGATTTCAATTTGCTTTCAGTTTTGGCTTCATTTGATGTTTTCTAGTTATGTATATGGTGTGATAGCTAATCTTGCAGAGTTTTTGGAGGGATTGGAGGAGATTTTTCAGAGTTACTTCTTGCTGGTCATGCCCTTTTTCCATCTCCTAGGCCATACCATTTTGTAAACAGCAGTGTGAAGCAACAAAGATCTGATTCTAGGTATCAGACCTATCATCTTCTCTACCCTGGGCGACCCTATGCACCAATTTCCAAAATTTAAGGTGGAGAAATGAATTTTCTAGAGGCAGATTGCCCCCTTCGAAGGCTGTACCATTGCTGATTGGTGACTGTGGGTATTTCGGGAGTTGTCATTTCTTGTTTGCAGCCTTTGGTTAACTCATTGGTGGCACCTAGATACCTATTTTCCATTGCAATTTGTTTGGTAAAGTCACTAGCTAATTTGGGAGGTGTTTCTTGGTAGTTGTGCTATTTGAAAGCTTGCTGTTTGGGTGTAGCAAACTACTGCAGCAGTCATATCAGACCTGATACACTTTCATTCTTTCATGTGTTGTGATGCCTAATTGCTCTTATGTTGCAGGGATGGTTCATTGACTCAATAGGCTATCATATTGGCTTGATTATCTCATAATTTGCTATAGAATCTTTGTATTGAGCACTCATTGTAACGTTGAATTGGTAGTACCAATCAGCAATATGGCTCTTGTTGAATTTGGTTGCTAACCCCACTGAATACCCCACTGAATAAGTGGCACTCTCGCTGAATAAGCAGTTGAGCTTTCTTTAATTTCATGTTATGCCTGCTGAATAAGTGGATAAATTTCATTTACTTTCATGTTATGCCCACTGAATAAGCAGAGGATCTTTCTTTGGCTTGGTCGGCTTGTCGTCAAGTGTTTTTCTGCATAGTTGTAATTCCCGTTGAATAAGCGAAGGTTTCATTTCATGCTCTTGAGATTACATACTTATCCCACTGAAGAAGTAGTTTACTTTAGAAGCACAAAATTGTAAGCCTTACCACCGTATGCTCTCACCTTGCCCACATCAAGATCTGGGTGATCAAAAAATGGAAGGTATTTGCTTTCAATTAGTTTTTTATTATCACTCACCCCACTAAACAAGTGGACGCTTTTAATTAATGCAATGTACACCTTACCACCGTATGCTCTCACCTTGCCTGCATCAAGATTTGGGTGATCAGAAAGTGGAGGGTTGTTTTATTCAGTTGATTATCATTGTTATATTTGCTGACATTAACCAAGTTGCAAAATTGAAAAAGTTAAGGGTGGGTTATTACAACTTACTTCCTAAATACATGCATATGTAGAATCTTTATATAAGACTAGCCAATTCTAGAAATGGTGAAACAAAGAATTGGGTAGAGGACCTACCAATATTTAATTTACCATAAAACCACATCTAACAATCCTAGCTAAAGTTGCAATTTGAAAGAAGGTGATCAATATCTTCCGTAGTAGAACCGTATAGAACACATTTGAAAGCAATAGAAATGCCCAGTTTTTCTAGCCTACTAGTCAAAATTTTGTTATTAAGGGCAAGTGAGGTGAAGGCCTTTGCCTTGGGTGAGCATGAGTTGTTCCAAAAAAGGTTTGAAGGCCAAGCTTCTTGTAGAGAACTATGTGTTAAAACCTTATATCCTCCTTTCACTAAATAGTTGCCTCATTTAGAGGTCATCCAAGATAATTCATCTTCCTTGGAAAAATAGCAAACTTTCCTCTTTTGCAATTCATTTGCAAGCTAATTTTTTTGAGGCACTAGAAAGGGACCCACTAGAAAGGAACAATGACCATGGGATTTCCACGTAACTTTTAAGGAAAGACATTTTTTTCCACTACAAAGTAACCCTCCACTTTTGTACCCCAAATCTGTTGAAGGTAGAGCTTAGCCACCGTTCGGTCCTAAATTTTTGCTAGAGGCTTGTACCCATTCCAAGAGTCTTCCCAAAATAACACTTTCTTCCCATTGTGAATTATCCAAGAAAGATAAGGTAAAATTGAAATATTTTTTAATTTACCTTAAGTACGCAATACAATTTTGATTATATGACATATCACCTACTTTTTTTAGCACTATATAAGTTTGTTCATACTCAATTCGCATCACACACAATCATTGGGAGACAACTTATGAAGGTGAGATAGGCATTGGGCCACAATCATTAGAAACTTTTGGAATATGTGGAGGCAAACAAATACAAGGAGGGCCTAAAAGGTTAAATCATTGATCCTAGATGATGAGAGGTGGGCTCATGTGGATTGCATCTTGAGTTTCACCAAGCCCATCATGAGTATGATCAAAATTGTTGATATAAATTAGTCGTGTTTGGGAGAAGTATATGATGGCATGGACTCCCAGATTGAAAAATATAAAGCCGATAATAGCAACCAAGTAAAATGGTACCAAAAAAAAAAATTCAAAAGAGTGCAAAGAGTCATTATTGATTGTTGGAACATGATGACAACACACTTGCATGTCATTGCATTTATATTTGTCTCCCAAATATTACAGCACAAAGATTCTCCCTTTGCCTAGGAGAGTGACACCATGTAGAGATGTAGAAGTTGTTGATGGATACAAGACTACATTTTGAAGAATCTTCTAAGATCTTGATGTGGAGGATACTGTTGTGGGTGAGTTTGGTAGCTTCATAACATTAGAGAATCATAGTCTTAATGCTTTATGAGAAAAGTACAAGGATGCTCATACATGGTGGTACCTCCATGGGCAAGGTTGTTGGAAAAATGTTGTCATTGATGTCAAAGGGCTTGTCAATGTGAGGAGTTAGTTACTTGTGCAAACACTAAGTTATTGTACACATGGGCCGACCCATGTCTAGCACCCCTTTGGAGAAAGAATTGCAAAACAAAACAAAAACAAAAAGAATATATATGCAATATTAATAGGGACGACCCGCTCTTGGAACAGCCCCAAAATTGGGGATATTTAAATTAAATAAAAGAATAAATTAATTTATTCTTGGGGCTCCCAAAGAGGGACGACCCCATAGAAAGGTGAGCCCATCCTTAGGCAAGGAAATTAAAATAAATAAAAATTATTTTTGCTGCATGGCCAACCCCCATTGGAGAGTCACCCCTCTTGGGTGAAAAGGCATCTTGGCAAGTATAAATAGAGAATTGAGTGAGGTAAAATCAATCAATTTCAAGGATTATTATTCATATGAAGAGCAGAAATAAAAAGGTATATGAGCAGATTTACAAGAGATATGTGAGCCGATTTATGAGAGGTTTTTAGCATCAATTTTGTGAGAAGAAAAGAGAAATAAAAGCAAGATCATGGCATTTCTATGAGTAGAAATATTGAAGACTATATTGCAGATTTATGAGTGATCGTATTACAGATTTGTGAGCAGTTTTTAGGGTAGATCTAAGAGGAAGTTGCAAATAAATTATCATATTATTCATTTGGAGGTTGGAGCCTTCTAATTGAGGATATCGAGAGGTTGGTGCCTCTTATTACAAGAGATTGGCATCTCTTGTTGAGTTGGTGCTCAGTAGTGGGGATTGGAGTCTCCAGTGGGTCGATGCCTACGAAATTTGTAAGAAGTTTTCATACAAGCAATATTTCATCGTGGTTTTCTCCCATAGAGGTTTCCACATAAAAATTGTGTGTTCTTCATGTGTTCTTAATTGCTAGATCTTGCATGTATGCTATTACTATGGATGATTAAGTTTTGAAGTAACACTACAGTGATTGACTAAGTTGTGAAAAAGAAAAGTTTGACCTATACTGGTTCACCCACCCTCTCAGTATAAGTGTGTGTTTCATCAATTAGTATCAAAGTGAGTTCCTTCAAAGTTAGCCTAACCGCTTGAAGGTAGATCTTGGAAGCACACAAGGCCGATCAAGAAGGATATGGGTTCTCCTCAAACAAGGCACCACTATTTGATGGAACAAATTATGTCTTTTGGGGCATAACAATAGAAACTTATTTGAATGCTCTATGGTATGATATTTGGCAATCAGTAGAACACGGTTATACTGCTCCTATAACCCCAATAACGGATCAAGCTGAAAAGAGGGCAAGCAAAAATAATACCAAAGCCAAAAGTGCAATTTTGTGTGGGTTATCTGAATTGGAGTTTGTAAGAGTTATGCATTGCAAATCGGCAAAGGACATGTGGGATAAGTTGAAAAATATATATGAAACAGACAACAAGGTTAAGAAGCCTAAGCTTCAAACCCATAGAAGACAATTTGGGAGTTTGAAGATAAAGGATGAAAAAAATATAGCTGCCTGTCTACTTCGCGTGGATGAAATCGTCAACACTATCTGAGGTCTTGGAGAGAAGGTTAAGGATGCAATAATTGTGCAAAAGGTTTTAAGATCTCTTCCCATGAGATTTGATGCGAAAGTTTCTACCATCGAAGAAATGAAGGATCTAGACATGAAATATCCCACATAAGATATTTACTAATTTTTTTTATTTTCGGGTTCTGAATTTTGCCCTAATTTTCTAATTTCCAAATCTGATCCAAAACCCTAGTTTCTGCAATTCTGATTTTTTGTTTCAGTTCTAATCAAACACTTATTACAAATATGCTAAAAACATCATAACAATATGTAACAAAATCATAGTTGAATTACACAATGATTCAACACCAAAATGATAGGAAACTCAAATCAGAAGTCTACTGTCATAAATCAGAAATATGAAGTCTTCAAATACATCAAATACCATGGGCAAACATGCCAAACATGCCCAGCTATAACCTGCCATAAATCCTAAGGTTTATACATACCAATTTACATGCGAATTTGACCTCCAAATGATGAAAAGAGACCTCCAAGGTGTGGCACTCAAACTTAGGGTTTGAAACCCTATGGCAATGAATCTCCACAACACCAAAAAGGCTGAAACAAATGGGCGCACAGGTCTGCTATATTCGCCGCTCCAAGAATGATGTCAAAGATGTCGAATGGATGCAACAAACTACCAAAATCTCCTCCAAAGGTAGGAGCTCAAGTGAAGGATGAAACCCTAGCCACAAGCACCAATTTACAATCTTCAACAATGCTGGAAGAGGGTTGATCTACTTCTGTACCAAACTAAGTATATTTTCCAAACCCTATCAGCCACAAATCGCCTCAAGGATGAGGAAGCTCCACTCCTAGAAGGTGGTGCTCAAATCCTATGGCCAAACCCTAGTCAATATGCCTCCAAAACTCACCAACAAATCCTTCTTCAAATCTGATATGAATATCTGATATAGAAATCTGCTACTCTGAATTCTGCAACAACTTATTCCATGAAGCTCCAAATCTCCAAACTGATCAATAAAGCTCAATTGTGAATCCTAGAATGAATCCACCCAAAAAGACTGAATGGGTTTTCATCCACACAACCGTTCTACCCAAGGGTTTTCGTCCTAGGGCACGTTGAACCTGCAAACACAAGCTCTCCAAAATTCTTTGATAGAAAATACCAAAACCAAGATGTCCAAATGACTTGCTCTCATCTCTTTTTAAAGGCTCGGCTGAGTCTTCTAGAAGAATCTAATATAACCTCCTCAAGCCTCTAGAAGAACACTTTATTTAATAAAGTGACTTTATAATATTTAATAAAGTAGTTTTATAATATTTAATAAAGTGACTTTATAATATTTTTTATTTTTTATTTGTCACTTTAATTAAATTAATTAAAATAAAGTTATTCTTATGATTTAATTTATTTAGACAATTTTATAAATAATTTATTTTATTTTATTCCCTTAAAATACCCGATCATAGCCTATGGGAATAAAATAGGCTAGATGTACCTACATTTGAATACTCAGAAAAAAGGGGACATTACAAGACACCTTGAAGATGGACAAGTTGCATGGGATCCTCACTGCATACAAAATGAGGACAAAGAAGGAGAAGCCGTCTTCAAAGCATCCAAGAAAATGAAAAACAAAGGATACAAATCAAGTGAAAGTTCAAGTGATGAAGAAGAAGCTCACTTTGTGAGGAAGCTCAAGAAAGGATCCGGCAAACACAAAGGTAAGTATAATCTTAAATGTTTTGATTGTGGTAATTTAGGTCATTTTGCTTCCAAGTGTCTACAAGCCAATAATGAAAGTAGTGAAGAGGAAGAAGACTACAACAAAAAGAAAGGAAGGAAATATCACTATAACAAGAAAAAGAGCACATGAAGAAAGTATAAAAAGAACTTTTGAAAGCATTAGAAGAGTCTTACATCCAAGAAGCAAGCAGCTCGTCCGAAGAAAGCAGTGGAAGATTCTCCAATTGGGATAGAGAAGAAATACTCTTCATGGTGATAGAAGCAAAAGATGATGAAGACAAAAGAAAAGAAGGAGATTTAAAAGAAGAACATACCAAAGATGATGAAGAAAAGGATCTTGAGAAGGAACTCCATTATGCCTATCATAAAATCAAGAAGCTCAAGAAGAGAAAATTGAGGCTAAAGTCACGAATTCAAGAGGATAGTGAAACTAAAGTGAAATCATCTCAAAGTCTTGAAGAATCGGAAAAGATGATCATGGATCTAAAGATTCAAATTGAGGAAGCAAAACGAATTGAAGAAGTTATAAGAGATCAACTAAAGGCAAAGGAAATGGAGTGTAAGAGATTGGAGCTTGAAATTGTTTCCTTGAGGAAGGAGTTGGAGAAATCAAATGATCAATTAAATCGAAGCATGAAATTTGAAAAGAGCACCAAAATTCTAGAGGACATTATCAACTCCCAAAGATCAACTTTCATCAAAACTAGTCTTGGCTTTGAACAAAATCTGAAGACTACCAAAGAAGGCTCAAGTTTTAAGGCTACACAGTTACCAAAGAAAACAAATGAGGGGAATCCAAAAGGATATGCAAATGTGCTTAAGAGTTTGAAGAAGAGAGAAAGTAATATCACTCAGAAAATCAGTATTCCTCACAAAGGCAACAATGAAAATTTTAGAAGACCCTATCTTCAAAGGCAAGCGCAAATGAACAGGTTTCAACATTCCTTTTATGGCTATCGTTTCTTTTGCAATAAGTTTGGTCATAAGGCAGTGGATTGTAGAGTTCGCGCAAGGAAGGACTTCAATTTCTTAAAGAGGAACTATAATCCATTTGCTCCTCTAATGGACTACAACATTATGTGCTACAAGAGCAATAACTTTGGTCATACAACGTGTTCTTGTAGAAGTAATTTTGGGGAACCTCCAAAACAAAACAAGAAGGATGTTCATGACAAGCTAAAGGAGGAATCTACAAAAGCCTGGAAGGAGAGGCAGGAGCATGAAATGATAGAGAAATCCATGCTAGTACAACCAGCCTTCCATGTGCAAAACGAAGGAAATCAATGGTATATTGACAGTGGGTGCTCAAGCCACATGATAGGGGATAAAAGCAAGTTCCTCAGTTTGAAGGAAATAAATGGAGGCACCGTGAAGTTTGGAGATAATGCTACGGCAAGAATAACAGAAAAAGGTACTCTTAGTTTTGACAACAGAAAGACAAGAACTAAAAATGTATTATATGTCGATGGATTGAAGCATAATCTTCTAAGTGTGAGTCAATTGTGTGATCAAGGGCACACTTTCACATTTCATCCTAGTGGTTGTGAAATCAGAAAGACAATAACATGGAAACTTGTTGCAGATGCTAGTAGAACTACAAAAAATCTCTATATCCTTAGTGAAGTCAAAGGAGAAAAGTGTTATATGGCACAAGTAGATGAGAGTTGGTTGTGGCACAAAAGGATGGGACATTTGAACTTTGACAACATTGTGAAGATTAGCAATACGCAAGTCGTAAGCAATGTTCCACGGGGTTTCAAGGACGAGGATAAGGGGACGGCAAGGGACGCATTTCTGGGACACGGGACGGGGGCTCTAAGTTTGGGGGCGGCGGGGAGACGGTGGGGGGATGGCAGCGAGGGGCGGCAAGGTGCTGAAATACATATAGTACTTGAAAAAATAGTTATAAAAAGATGTATAAGTATAAGAATTATACATCTTGGAGACAACTAGGAGTCCCCTAGACGTCTTGAGGACACCCCAACATCCTCAAATTCCTAGCGACGTCTTGGAGACAGCGTCACTGGTGATGGGATGGTGGCGCTAGTGGTGGGTTGGTGGGGGGTCCCCCCAAGTCCCCAAGTCTCAGAGACATCCCCATCTAGGAAACGTGGAGTTTTTTTGGGGGGGGACGCATCCCCGTGGAACACTGGTCGTAAAGGACATGCCAAAGATAGCAAAGCCCCCTAATACTATTTGCAAACAGTGCCAATTTGGAAAGCAAACAAGGTCGAGTTTCAAATCAAAGGAGTACTCTACATCAAAGCATTTGGAAATTATACATATTGATTTATGTGGGCCAACAAGGACAAAAAGCTTGCAAGGTGAGAGCTATTTCATGCTATTAATTGATGATTGTTCTAGGATAACGTGGATTACCTTTCTAAAAGAAAAATTGGAAGCTCTTGAGAGGTTTAAGACATTTGAAGCTTTGGTAGAGAATGAAACTAGGTTAAGAATCAAATGCCTAAGAATTGATAGAGGAGGAGAATTCACCTCAAATGAATTTGAAGAATTTTGTGAGCAGCATGGAAAAAGAAGACAATATTCAGCCACAAGAACTCCACAACAAAATGGAGTTGTTGACAGGAAAAATAGAACAATTCAAGGAATGGCAAGAGCCATGTTAAATGAGTCTAACCTTACTGGCACCTTCTAAAGAGAAGCGGTGCATATGGCAGTCTACGTTCTAAACTGAGCACAAATCAAGGTGAACAATAGTAAAACACCATACAAACTTTGAAAGGGAAGACTTGTGTCAGTGAAGTATTTTAAAGTGTTTGAAAGCAAATGTTATATCAAGCGAGATGATGAAGACTTGGGAAAATTTTATTCTAGGTGTGATGAGGGTATCTTCCTTGGATACTCTACAAAAAGCAAGGCCTATAGATGCTATAAAAAAAGATTGCACAAAATTGTTGAAAGTGCAAATGTGAGAGTTGACAAAGAAAGGCATCAAAAGGAAATAGCACAAGAGGTTGATTATCAAAAAGAAGATAGTGTCAAAAAGGAAGAATTAGAGGAAGAAGTTGAAAATGGAGAAGTTGAACAAAGAAACCCAAAGACTCCATCAGGAGCACCACCCGAGACAGCATCTAGATTTGTTCAAAAGAATCATCCAGAAAATATAATCATTAGCAACAAAGATACCGAAATTCAGACAAGGAGTAGCTAGTACATCTGAACATGCGAACTTGCCCTTGCTCTCTAAAGTGGAACCCAAGAGTTTTGAAGAAGCCTGAGAAGACAAGTGTTGGGTGAAAGCCATGGAAGAAGAGTTGGATCAAATAGAGAAAAATAAAACTTGGGTACTTGTCCCAAGACCTAAGGACAAGAATGTCATTGGCACTAAATGGGTTTTCAGGAACAAGTTGAATGAGGATGACCAAGTTGTCAAGAACAAAGCAAGGTTTGTATGCAAGGGTTATGCTCAAGTTGAGGGGATTGATTTCGAAGAGACATTTTCCCCTATTGCTTGTCTTGAGGCTGTAAGGATGTTTTTAGCCCTTGCCAATTTCAAGAATTTCAAAGTCTACCAGATGGATGTGAAATCAGCATTTCTAAATGAAAACTTGGAGGAAGACGTGTATATTGAGCATCCTGATGGGTTCATTCTATCAGAAAATCAGGACTATGTTTGCAAGCTAAAGAAGATGCTTTATGGGTTGAAACAAGCACCCAGGGCTTGGTACTCGAGACTAGACAAGTACTTACAGCAGCAAGGTTTCAGAAGAGGTATTGCGGATAGTGAAGAAACTAGACTTTAGACAAAGTTCCACCAAGGAAGCCATCTCAACATCTAACTTGTGTCTAAGAATTTCAATAGTCGGATCAACAGGGATAAAAAAAATTACACAATTGATTCCAAAAGCACTCTAAATCATTACATTCAGTTTCAAATCTTGATAAAAAGTCCTTCCAATAATGACTTCTAAGTAACATTGAAAGTAAACAAGTGCTTTTCAGGTGTCAAACCCACCTGCATCAATAAAAAGGATACATGTGAAGCTATAGTAATATGAAAGCATAATAGGTTTCATCCTCAATTTCTGCATAATGCTTTTTGTAAGAAAGGCCAGCATTTGACTGACATGGATATAACATTTTATGTTAGAGCTGAAAGGCCATACTGTTTAAAATTTGATACATAAAACAATTGAGGTTACATTTGATCTTACATAAGGGCTTTGTGAAAATTGTGTACATCAGATCTCAAAGATTCAAATTTTGTGGTAAGATTTGAGAAAAGCATGATAATAACATAAAATAAATTGTATCTTGTGCAAGATCGCAGTAGCTGATAGCTCTTTGAATAGGCTAAGGTTGACTTTAGGTCCATATTAAAGAAAACATTGGTCTCAAGTATGCCTGTAGAGCTGTAGATCTTGCTAGCTAAACTTTAAGTGTCAAATTGAACAGATAGCAAATAATGGATTCTTTTATCCTTTTACAAATGTAAAAAATACAAATATTTACTAAACATGTACTTCAAGGTCTTCTGGATAAAATGTATCATACAGATAATACAAAAATAAATTACCTAAGGAAGCATCTTGAAATTATTCATATTTTGTCAAAATATAATAGGCCAACATATGAATTATCCTTAAATAACTGAAACAGTACTATTGGTGTTAGGAAATTAGTCAACAAATAACTATTCAAATGCCAAAGGTAACCACCCCACAGCCACCACTTGACCACTATCACCAGGGCAAGTTGCACCATTGTTACTAGAGAGGGTCATAGTGGCGGTAGCCCACCACAGGCCCCCAACATCTTATTCTTATACTGCAGTGTCAGATATATTCTTTCCTTCTTAGCTATAGTTGCAGGGTTGTAATTATGTCAAATTGTTTGAAGTGCTATTAATAAGGGCTTGAAATGGCCAAAACATTATCCTCTCCTCTAAAATTTAAAAAGAACTTAAAATTTGCACAAAGCCTAGCAAATATCTCTGAAACATGCCTAAAAAATCACAAGCATGGCAATTGTTTCAGAAAACATTTTAACCAGGTGACAACACTATTCTACTGCAGAACTTGTGAGATGGAGGTGAGTCGTCAATTTCCTGAAATGCAAATAGAGGTTTTAATGCTCAAGCAAATGTGCTTCCCCTGCACCAACTGCAAAACTCTGGTGACTAAGCAAGTTCAATTCCCTTTCTATAAGGATGACAATAGCCTGAGTAATAATTAGTTAAAATTTGGACTCATTGACAAGAAAATGTAACAGGCGGTCTAAAATATTATGTGACTCCTAATCACAACAACATATTTCTCCTCACTGTTAGACCACAGCCTGACAGGCATTACAACAAAAATTTACTTATCATTGGACAAGGAATATTATATATTGATGTAGGACAATATTCTTTTTCAGAAAAGAGACTTATAAATTACAATTTTGTTATCCTTGCATGTGAGTAGCCTCAAACAAGGGAAATTCTATCCATTGCAATGGCCTGCTAAGCCTGTGCTGCTAGGTTTTACTGCATTTTTCCAGAGTAGCTTTTCAGCCACAATAAGTAAGAAGTACAAACCTTTCAAGCTGCCATCACAAGCCTTGTTAATCAGGTAATAATAAAATTTCCCCAAAAGCTTTAAATTCAAACTAAAGGATGCACTACTCATTACTAATGTCTGTCCTTGTTGCATGAAATGTAACCATTATCTCTTTGGATGTTTACAGATACTGCAAAAAGGAAATAAATTTGATTAAAAAAATAGTCATAATATTTTCAAGCTTTGGCATCTAAGACTAAAGGAAGTATGCTATCTATACAGTCCCTAAGAGGTTTGCTTACCTGAAAAATTCCCAAAAACAATTCTAAACATCAAGCTTGTGATGGAAGTTCTAATTTAAAACCAGTCTGCCTTAAATATCAAAAGGGTTGTGGTGTAACTGTAATCGGGAGGTCACTTGTATGAGCATGGCTTGTGTTCAAATCTCCCTCACTAGTTTGGATGCTTATGTGTTCTTCAACAAGGGAAAAATTTTAACCAAAATATCAAAAACAATTCTCAGAGCCTGCCATCTAATTCGAAGAAAGCATGGTTATTTGTGCTTCAAGAGGCGTGTCATCTTGGCAGGTTTCTAAAACAATTGTAAGCATCACCACTATGATGGCAAATGTGTTTCTAATTATAAAACAATATCCCTTAATTGTCCAAGAGATTGTTATGTTATCCAATGGGGGCACTCATAAGATTCAAATCTCCCTTGCTGCTTACATTTTCTGCGACAAAATCATACATTACAACCTCAAAATCATGAAATGAAATGAAAGATTTAAATAACATTCACAAGACCAAGCAGTCATGGATCTGTAAGAGGCTTGTTTCTCTGGCATCTTTGTTAAAAAAATTGCAAGCCTCAAGATTGTGAGTGTATCATGGTGTAATGCCTCTGGGGTACATTCATGTCTGATCCAAACTTAGAAATCTTAAGAATATAGTCCAAGATTAATCCACCGCTTACAAATTTTAAGAATGCAGTCCAACTTCACCACACAAGGCATTTAAGGCAGCCCATAAACACACTTTAGCATTTATCAATAAAGATAAATAAAAATACCATAACTCAATGTGTATGCAAATGATGAGATTCCAAGCCTAATTATTGCAATCATGTAGTGCAAACAATGTTCTATGGTGGATTCCTAAATTCTATAGTCTAATGATGCACTTTTACTCCATCAAAAAATGAGAGAAACAGCTGATTAAACGTGTAAAATAAGAGGAATTGAACTAGTAAACAAATAGAAACATGGTCACAACGTGTTTGTACCTCCAAAAACTCCTTATGTTTCGCAACTTCCCCTTGTGGGTCTTCAATCCTGACAAAATGATAGAAGCTAACAGCCAAGAACTCCAGACCGCTGCTGGCCATCTTTTGTCCTTGAACAGAATGGCTAGCATCTTCCCCAATTTCAGCGGGAATATCAAGGTTAGCCATACCTCCGCATTCAAGGGCTTTGCCAACATGAATTCCATGTCTGTAGGACTTGATCAGACAACAACCCTTTGTTAAAGAAATTATTTTCTTCGATCCTCTTAATCTGCTAAAGGAAGAAAGGAAGCCGATATTATTACTGTTATTAAGAAGGTGATTTGGACGGTGTAAGGGCAAATGTGTATCGTTCTTCCAGTGAGCTTGGAAGGTTGTGGGTTTTGTTGAAAGAATGGATGGCATCTTGCAATGAAATGTGAAGCATTTAAGGCTCAAAGCTTCCATCCACATGCTACTACAGTTCAATCAGAATGCATATTATTGGTTACTGATGCATTGCTCAGACACAGCCCAAGGAGATAATAGGAATCTCGGGAAGTACTGAATCATTTGAATCCTTGCGTTTCAGATATAGTTGGTGGTGGGGAAATCCAAGATAACATTACATGGCGCCTCCAAAAGGCAAGTCATGTTTTTTTAAAATGAGTAGTGCCATATATTATTGGAGAAAGCTAACTACTAGACAAAATTCACTTATGTATATAATATAGGACATGCCCCCATACCGCATGGAGAAAAGAGCTGCGACAGAAGAGGTGCATGGAGAAAAGAGCTGCGACAGAAAAGAGCTGCGACAGAAGAGGTGCATGGAGAAAAGAGCTGCGACAGAAGAGGTGGGACCTGCGACGGAAAAGGTTGCCAGACAAAAAGAAAGACATATAGTGTTGTAAAACCCTCTACAATTGAGGGGAGACAGAGTGTTTTCCAACTCCACAAATAATGCAAGCAATTTATTTGTTCTAATCAGATAAAGAAAGCGAAATGACATTTCGGCTATAGCAAAGAGTTGTTCAAAAACGCATGAAAAACATACATGACAACATACATGGAAACATACATAACATGACAAGATGTCGTAGTGCAGGGCCCGCCAAACCGGCAATCAACACGAAACTGGCAAACGGAACAAAACGTCTGGGCGATGGTCAGGTGGGAGTTAACGGCGCCGTCAGGTGGGTTTTCCCGCCTGTTGCCAGGCAAAAAACTGGGCGGGTTAGCTTTGTGGACAAGTTTCTTTTGTCTGGCGTAGAAAAAGTGGAAGGGAATGACGTGGGCCTTTCTGTTTCAAGAAAGAAAGTGAAAATACTATTTGTTTCCTGCTATTGGACCTTTTATGTTTCAAGAAAGAAAGGTGTAAAATACTATTTGTTTCTTGCTATTGGACCTTTTCTGTTTCAAGAAAGAAAGGTGAAAATACTGTTTTCTAGCAACAAATAGTCGTTCCTTTCTTCAGTGTTCATGGTAGAATGGAAAAATGGCACATACACAAAGCGGATATACATACCTTAGGGAGCTCCAAACACCTGGAACTCTTCCTATTGCTATCCACCAAAACGTTGTTGTCCAAAAATGGAGAAAATGGGACCTTGTCTGGGTTTTTTGATATTTGCTAATAATGGTTTCGAATGCCATGTTTTTGGCTTTTTGTCCATCCACGCCGAACAATTATTTTGAAAACCTGTCGGTGCTGACACAATTTCCCGGTGACGGGACAACAAACGGCACATGGGATGAGACGTCCGGCCCTCAAGTCTTTCCTTCCCGTCCGACAACCTTTTCCCTCGCCAGTCCCACCTCTTCCGTCACGACTCTTTTCTCCATGCCGTATGGGGGGCATATCCTATGTTATATACATATGTGAATTTTGTCCACGAGTTAAGGAGGGAGCAAGCTAACTCCTAGACAAAATTCACATATGTATATAACATAGGATATGCCAGTTTCAGGCGTAAATTCACATATGTATATAACATAGGATATGCCAGTTTTAAATTCCTAGACAAAATTCACCTATGCACATTGAAAAATGCATGAAAAACATACATAAGAACATATGTGGATACATACATAACATGACGAGACGTCGTAGTGAAACAATGGATTTTACAATAGTCTGAGTTTTAGGAGATAGTGTGTTTTCCAAAACAACAGTGTATAAAATGGCGGCAAAAATGGGATGGGATGTGGGCTTTTTGTTATTTCTCAATTATGATTTCGAATGCCATGTCATGCCCTTTTCTATCCATTCCGAAAAACAATTCGAACAATGGCAACATTTCGGGTTTTACATGATTTTCGAAATATAGCATTTCATTGTAGAACCCACAGATTCTGCTTTCTACAAACATTATTCAGTAATTTCACTCATATTTCTACAATGGGTTGTCTCTTATTTCATTTGGAAATGGCAAAATTCGAAAACCAGCATATGGGGAGGAAACGAAACAAAAATTTCAAAACCCTCGACACAAAAAAATGCTTGAAACCGGCATATCCTATGTTATATACATATGTGAATTTTGTCCAAGAGTTAGCTTGCTCCCATTATATATAACCTAAATGATCCTAAAGCTTTTAAATAACCATAATTATTTAAGCTTTGAGAAGCGACGAACAACCCTCTGGGTTTTCCATACTGCAACTTTTCTTTTCTCTTTGTGCAACTTTTGTTGCAAGCAAGGGCAGTTATAAAATATGAAAGTGACCTTCAATACATTATTTTCTTACAATGTGCATAACACTAAGTGTTATCATTGAACAAGATTTGAAAAGTGTGGGACAACCCAGTGTGTTTTCCATCGTGCAAAATTTTTTGTGCATCTTCTCTTCAAAACATATTACGATATTCAAATGGAATGTTTGGTGCATGTGATGGATTGTTATAAAATATGAATGTGAACTTCAATATAGTGTTTGTTACAGTCTGCATAATAGAAAGTGTTGTCTTTGAAGAAGAATAGAGAAGCGAGGGAAAACTGTGTTAACCTAATTGAGGCGGGGGGAGTAACCAATACGATTGTTTCTTGTAAAGTGTTTTAGAACAGTTTGTGGGTTGCATGGTTTATAACACCCCGTGTTTTGCAACCTAAAAATTCATATAACAGTTTGAATGTAAAAAGCTTTTCTTATTTACACTGTATGAATGTAAAAATGGCACCTCCAAAAATTACAACTGTTAGTTATGGTATAAATTGCAATTCAGTATCTTCGCGTGATTGACAATAATAATTGGACAAAATAATTGCATGTTGTAAAACACAGTGGGTTACTTGTATAGCATTTTACAACAGTGTGGGTTGTGCGTTTCAAATTATTTTTTTCATTGAAAAAATATATGCTTGATTACTATAAAATTGTGCAATAAATTTTGGAACTTTAACTGTCCATAACACTTGCAACAATTTTATAGTTTACAGGAAACCAAGGATGTGTGTTGTAAAACGAAAATTGATTCCTGCAATGAAGAATGTAATTGGCGTGGACAGCACACCTGAAAGGTTGTGTAGTAGCGCATCTTCTTCAGGGTGGTCGCATTCACGAAACGTGCAGGTAAGATATGGTAATTACAAGATGCAATCAAATGTATAATTTTAATCTCTCATAAGTGGTTATGAGGTTGATTGGAAAGTGGGAATGTTTTATTCAGGAGGCAGCAACCGCGGTACGGAGGAAGTCCCCTCGGTTTACGAAAACGATCAACCGTAAGGCAACGACGTGTTTGGTAGTTGATTGTGAACTTCCAATTGCCCTTCCCTTCCTATGCGTGAATCAGAATGCTTTTTAATTTCAGTTCGAAAATATCATGTCTGTTACAAATATTCTGATTTTGGCATATATCGTTCCTTTGATTTAGGAAAATAATCAGGGAGATGATCTCGCTCTTGCCATAGTCCATGACCGGAAGGAAAATCTTGCAAAGGGAGACCCTAAGGATGGAGAGGGATCCAATGAAGCACGGGGTGATGTGGTGGACAAGAAGGTAGATATAATAACTGAATTATTGCATCATTTGGTTGTGTGTATATGTTGTGCATTCAATTTGTTTGAATATCAAATATATTAAGCGATTTTCTTTACCATATTTATTGTGCAGGTTGCTACTAAATACAGAAGAGAAATGGTGAATGGTAGATATATATATTATTGTATTGTAGAAGAATGTACGAGAAAGTATTATGATTGGAGAGTGTTCAACATGCATAGGTTTTAGCATCACCACCTTCCTATTCTTGAGGCACCAAAGCGTGGTCGAGCTGTGTTGGGGGGGAACCAAAACAACCTGCTCCTCCCCCTGATAAATTGAAAGAGTACCTTCTAAAGAAGGTGAAAAATATAGAGTACCAAATGAATATACGGCAGCAGAAGCGTGTTATTAGACGTCTCTGTCAAAAGTATGGAAAACAAAACTTCCTTCAACTTCCCCAAGAAGGAAAGGACGAGGTGAAGAAGCAAATGGCATTATAGAACAGTGAGGAGATGAAGGAGTAGAGAAGGCAAAGAATACTACAATTGCAGGAGAGAAAGAGACAGGAAGGAATGGTAATGTTGAATTGAACTGTTAAATGTGAATTTTCCTTGCTCTATTCGGATGCATACAAGGTTCACTTAACATTAACTTACATGACATGACAAGGTGATGGTCGAGAAGCGGTTTCTTGCCCCCAACAGAGTAGGGTTCATTCGCTAGAGGAAGTTGTGCCCACGAAAGGCGAAGATGATGTTGTACCTCCCACCCCTGCGTCTACATTCAGAATAAGCATCCTACACAGTTGAAAGTTTCAAGGCACTCTCTGAAGAAGAAACGAAAACAAACGGTGATCTCGAAATCTTTTGTTTACTCTAAAGTTTGTTTTGATTATTTGAATGAATTGGTTGCATGCATCTAAGTTTGGTGCAATGTTTCAATTCCTCCTATTACACAACAATGATGAACAACGAACTGCTGCCCTGGAGCAAGTTTTTGTGATTTTCCATGGTGAACGATTGCCCATGGAAGCACAAGATGATGTTGTTTCTCTTGACCCGCCGTCTAACAATGTTGAGAAGAAGAAGAAGAAGAAGAATGAGCATATGTCGTCAAATGTGTCAAGGTGCCTTGACATGGAGGAACTAGAAGAAACGGTGAATTGAAATTCTTTTACTTAATGTTTTTTTTTATTATTTCAATGAATTGGTTGCATGCACCTAAATTCGAAATGACCTTTTAATTCCTGCTATTACAGGGCAAGGATAAACAACAAAGTGTTGGCCTTGACCTGATTGGCGATGTCGTTGCGATTGAAATGAGAGAGGCTAATACAGATGGACATGCGGATGGGGAGAGCACTGGACACGAAGTGGGACAGGGTAACATAGATGGTCATCAAGATGGGGAGAATACTGGCTTGAATGTGGAATTGGGTAACAGAGATGGACATGGGGACGGGGAGAGCAGTGGCTTGCAAGTGGGAGAGGGTAATAAGGATGGACCCAGGGAGGAGGAGAGCACTGGCCTGCAAGGGGGAGATGGCAATAAAGATGGAAATGGGGACAGGGAGAGGTGCAGTGTGCCATCTATACCTGTATGAGACCCAACACACTTCCATGCTCTGTTCTTATTTCTTTAGGAATATTTTAAGGTGCCTTCAATTATGCTTCACATCAATGACGTTTCCATTGCAGGAAAATCCAGTGGATGAACAGGTGATAGAGTTCAACGGCATAACTTTTAAGGTCGGTGATCACATCGACCTTTGGATTACTAATTAGAGATTCCCCCTTGAGGAATCTCATAAACCTCATGCTCAGTTGATCCGTAAGATTGTGCCTTTGTATGATAACTGTTGGTCTAATGCACACCTTCCATATGGATCCAACTAGGAAAAGGTCTCGAATTTCTCAGTAAATAGACATTGGCCAATCACATAAATTAACAATCTCTATTTGTAGATTATAATATTGAACGTCCATGCCCATATGTGCCCATACACCAAAGACGTTTAAGAAGTGAGCATAATTATCATACTGCAAATTTGTGCGATTTGGACCTTTTCTATTAATTCTCCTTAATATATTTTCTCGCAACCTGTATGGGAGGTTGAGTTCCTCAATTCGAGCTAGAATATTGCATGGCAGATACTGGTGGTAGTTGGTCAACCAACTAGCCACCAATGCTTGAGAACTGTGAGACATCTTCTATAGAACTGCAGCAACAGGTTGTAAAATTCCTGAAATGAAAGACAAAACAACTTTTTTAGAAGGTAGACCTGTATTCTCTAATTAGAAGGACATTGTCAATGCAATGGAAACAGTGAAAAAATAAGCGAGCAAAGTGGACTTATGTAGATAATGTATGCACTAAAGCGATTGTACCTATTGTTTTGAACTGAACGAGGCAACACGTGCAGTATCTCCAATGGGCATATGGCAACACACGATTCGAACAATGGGAAGAACAATGCCTGAAAGGAAAGAGAACAAAAATTTCAGCACATACAACAACATTCTCTAATTAGAAACACATGAAACAGTTGCTAAAAAAATTGAAAGCGAAAAAAAACTTTTCATAACTAAGTAACTGTGTATGGACGGTGTCTTTTCCAACATGGAAAATAATTTGAGCATTTTATTTGTTGCAATCACATGAGTTGAACTAATGAATTGTAGAAAATATATTTTTGTTACAAACACAAGATGCAAATAATCACAGTTGTAGGATGGAAAACACAGTGGGTTCTGCCTGACATTTTTATTTTCTACAAATTTATAACAAAACAAGATCTCGAAGTTCACCTTCTTATTTTGTGGCAACCCTTTCTTTCACAAAACATTCCATTGTAATATGTCTTCATATGTTCCAAACACAAAATGCACATAATAGTTGCACGATGGAAAACACACTCAAATTTGTCAACTTAACTATCTGAAACTCTTAACAACCCCTACAAATAATCACAGTCGCAGGATGGAAAACACAGTGGGTTGTTCCTGACATTTTTATTTTCTGTAGACTGTAACAAAACAAGGTCTCGAAGTTCACCTTCTTGTTTTTTGGCAACCCTTTCTTTCACAAAACATTCCATTGTAATATGTCTTCATATGTTCCAAACACAAAATGCACATAACAGTTGCATGATGGAAAACACACTCAAATTTGTCAACTTAACTATCTGAAAACCATCTTCCCAGCAACAAAACCTAACCTACCAGAATCATTCCCTGAGCGACGGAGATCACATCGCTGATTACATCCATTGCATCGCACATCTTTCATAAGGAAACTTTTAGGTGAAATATGGTGGGTTTAGTAAGTGAATGTCTATCAAACTTGGGGGCATAAAAGTTTAAGGTAAGATTAAGTTTTTGCAGGCTTAATTAGTCGTGCTTGAAGAATGTTTTAGGCTTAATTATTATGTTTGTAAAATAGGCCTAGTTTGGGGTCCACGACAGCGAAGAAGAGCTTGTTTGAAGTGTTTGTTCCATAAGGTATTTGTTGTTCCAGAAACCCATTTGTGCCAATTTTTACATATCACAAATTGAGATGCTATTGTTTTGAAAAGAATGCTTGAAAACATGACTCTACCACTGGAAATGCACTCAATTAGCCCAAATTTACAAAGGAGCAGGTCTTAAATCATCATCAAAACACCTAACGACTTGAAACAGTCCTTTGACAACTCTCATAACTTAGGAATCATCTACTTTTATGAATACAAAGGCTCAAGCCAACGCTAATCTACTAAACTCTTACTTTATGCACAAAAAAAGCTCTATCAAATGAGGCTTTAATAGAATATTGTATCACAAACCTTCTCATGCTCTACCACCATATGAAACATTTTTACAAATATCTACCCATGCTTTAGGAACAAACTTTTAGCCCCTTTGAATGCACTTTCCTCAGTTACCAACTTGTACACATCCTTTTTCATTGGAAATCTTTTGTATTTTCTAAAGATCAGCAACCAAACATTGAATGGTTCGCTTCCCCTACATGATTCAACAAATACACTTCTTAAATTACATAATGCCATACCAACAATTGGACTTATGTAAGCAAAGTTATTAAATTCGAACCATACCTTCCATTGGGTTTACACCCGCGAAAGACAGTCGTCGGCAAGGACTTCTTTCCCGAGATTGGAATGCTAAAGTGAACAAAAAAATCCATAAAAGAAACCATAAATTTTATGGCGTGGTACAAGCACATACTAGAAAAAAGGAATCTGCAATACCATTTCCTATTACAATAAAGAAATTGAAATAGGTTTTCTCATAATCACCCGTATTAGATGTTGTATCCTCTGCCACATCCATAGCAGTTGCACCTGAAGTCTCACATTGCATATTGACATTCAAATGAAAACTATTGTTCGCGGACAACAGAAAGGAGTCATCCAAAGGGGTTCGATGATCAAACTTTTGTGCAGAATGCTTCGTACATCGGGTTGGACGTCGACGACAATCCCTGGTTGCACTAAACCATGGATGCATGTGAACGACGGTAGTTGCAGCTTGATCAGGATCCAGAATGAATTCAAATGGAAATGCATTTGATTGTCGTAGGTCCTCTACAAACCTATCCACGCATTTTGCATATAACTGCACCTTTTCTAGAGATTGTGGCAGTGTACGCATCACTTTCTTCAAGAGTTCGTTAGTGTCATTCCAAAGAGACATTGTCACCACATGTTCATCATATAAATGAGTCATAGAAGGAGCTTGCATAGGGGTCAGAACATTAGGATTGATTTCTTCTACGGCCCCCTCTGACAATGTCTCGTTCAAATCTATGTTTGTATCAATTGGTTGACCTCCCCCATCTAAATGAGGACACAAAAGAAATTTGTATTAGGCTATAGAAAATGCAAAACACAATTGACTCCAATAAAGTAACGCAATTTGAATTGAAATTCACTTACCATGGACCACCCCTTCAACGACAGATGACCTTTTAATCAAGTGAGCAACCTTGATGACATGTTTGCAAGTGTTCCCCTGCAAACTCCAAGGGCAATCAAAAACATAAAGGTGCTCCCCAAATTTTCGCACAAGGTAGTGCATTGACCTACTTTGAATTTTCACCCAGTACCGTCCAGGATCTATTTCATCAGGAATACAGTCATCGTCTGGAATTGCCTTGGCCCGCTACACACTAGATCGCATATTTAAATAATTTTTGTTCGTAAAGAAGCCATAATGTTGCAACTTTTACTTTTACCTATAGGATGGTTCCATTTTATACACAAGTGTGTAATACAAATAGTCCATTCTCCTATTGCATTTTTTTGAACGATCGCACAAGTACCGAGTTTTTAGTATGCAATGGTACGACTCAATGGTTGCATTCGTATCCTGGTTGGCATGTGGGAATAGTCTGCAATTTTTCGCCCACATGGTTGTGAAAAAAAAAATCCAATAGTCAAGTAAGCCACAACGTATTAGATGTGACATCAAAGAATTTGAATGGTGCGAATCATGCGAGCTGAAAAAAATTGTCAACTCACCAATTTGACCTTCTCTTTGCACCAAGTCTTCTTGAAGTACTCTAAGAATCGGGGATGATCATTGAACTCCTAAAAGAAAGAGTTCAATAGCTGAGTGACACAATCTTCAGTGTCAACGATTGTCATCATGATCGTGCCAAGACTACGGAAGACGTCCATTGCCCTTTCCTTGGCTGCATACTTATATACATTCTTTATCCAAGCCCTTTTGACATGCCAAAGGCATAGAAGTACACGACATTGAAAGACAACCCTAATAGACAATACAAACGACATTGTTTACTGCTCGACTGCATGAGAAAGTGGCATTGAAAATGAATAGCAAATGAGAAAGGTACACAAATGAAGAAAGGGATGCACATACTGCATGGCTTGGATCTCTGCAGTCGCATCATCGGTCAAAAATGAATTGATTCTCCAGTCGGGCATGACTCTTCTTCCACATTCGAGCAATACGCGTAGCCATGCAGAGATCTCCTCAATCTTGTTTCGTGAGGAGACTACCTATTATGCAGTTTTTGCACACATGCCCCACTAAAAGTAGGGACCCTCATTTTTTTTGGCTTTTGGGTGTCTTGGCCTTTCTATTTTGGGATTTTGCTTGCTTGGACCCGTGCTCTAATGTTTATCTTGCCAGTTGGAGTGGCACATTTGTGAGTTTTATTGAAAATCTTAAGATCTGAGTAAATTTTGGACTTTTCACCATTTTCGGGAATTTTCTTTCAGAATCCAGAAGGTAGTTGTCTTTGACCCACATCCGAGGAAATCCGTCGTGTCTAGATTTCTCCAAAGTTCGTAGCCCTGTCGGATCTCTGGGTTTTGGTCTTGGCTGTCTTATCGATCGCATTAATGGCGATTGCATGACCCTCTTGGGGCATTGATATATTGAATATTGGGGAGTAATTGGTCATTTGAGTTTGTTTGTTTGCTTGTCATTTGAGTTTGAGTGCTAGAGCTTGGGGTGCTAGATCGTGCATTTCAAGGCTATTTTGGAGTGCTACATTTGAATTTTGTGAGCATTGCTCGTATCTTGCTCCTATTTGCGGGTTGATTGTTGGCATCACCAGTTCCAGTTCTTTGTTCTTATGGTAGGTGGATATGCTTCTTTCCCCTGTTGGTCTTCGATTACTTTGCTTTGTTTCATTCATGGCTTCGTCATTTTCCTGTGTGTATGCGCCATGGCGGGGGTTCTGAGGTTTTCATTATTTTTCCAGTCCGCCCAATCGATCATTGAACATTTGTCTTGGTCTGGCATTTCATTATTCTTTTTAGGGCTTGCTTGTGTTTTGTCTTAAACCTCCCACCTCATTCGTTGGAAAGTTATGCCTAGTTTTTCGATGCTCCCATGGCAGAGATTTTAGGGTTCCTAACCTAGGGCAACGCCAATCCCTCTTGAATTGCTGAGAGGAGGGTTTTCAATTCATATTTGATTCATTGGGGTCCATGGTTAGGTCATTGTCGAGGTGCAGACCCTAGGTCTGTGGTCGTTGGATTCATTTTGGAAAAACGAGAGAACATGGATGAGTTCGGGTTTTCGATGTCTCCGCGGAATTCTGCCTAGTCCGGATTTCCCCGTCTTTCCCATTTTCTCTTTCTTTCCACTTTAATCGGTTTTTTTTGTCTACCTCAGAGGAATCCGCTTCATCCGGATTTTCCCAGTATCCGTGGTCGGGTCATTCTGCCGGATTTGTGCTTTGATGATAATTTATCTTACTCCTGCTAAAATCCACTTCTGCCAGATTTTCATGGATGTTTTGTGTCTCATCCTTTTTCCCGGGTTGATTACAACTATTGCTATCAAAAATCCACCTTGGTCGGATTCTTTCGAAGTTTTGGGAAACGATGAATTTCAGGATTATCTAAGAACTTTGCTTATTGATAGTATGTTTAAATGATCAAATGAACTTATGCTAAGTACCTTTAAGGTGGTTCCTTTATTGAATTGATGGATTGAGTGATATTTTGGGGGTTTATGTGTTTGTCTCACTGGATTCCTCCTGGTCCGGATTTCCCCAGAATTCCTCTCTAGGCTGGAATCTGCGAGGTGGGATAATTCCTGGACTTTGGTGATCTGGATTTCTTAACTTTTGTTGCTTCTCTTGGACCTCATTTTAGTCATTTTTTTATCTTGTTTGCAGGCAAGACCAGGACAAGATGTTGTTGGTTGAGGCAAAGGGAAGGCAACGAATCGAAGTGCAGAGAGTTATGCTATCTCTGATGCAGAGAAGGTGAAGTTGGATATAAAAAGCAAGATTCATGAAAGCAAGTTGACTTCTATTCGGTCAGTAATCACCAATACCAATGTCGGTATGTGGGATTATGAGGAGTTTAAAGCCGAATTGGAAACACCGAGTCCTCCTTTGCTGGCCAGGAGAACTATGGAATTTGGGTTGGCACATGTAGCAGGTTTTCCCTCCATGGTGCAATGCTATGAGCTGGTACTTGAGTGTGCCCAAAATTATGACAAAGGGACACAAAGGATAATTGGTCCTCAAGGAAGGATTGTGGCAGGTTTTAGTCCCATGTCCATTGCAAGGACTTTTGATATTCCTGACAGGTCACATGTGGTGGGTTTTGACATAGACATAATAAGGAAATACTATGAGGAAAATGTGGTCAAGTCCCAGCAGGTAATCAACTCTTGGTTGGAGAAGCCTAAGTCTCACTTCTCCAAATTGCCAAAGCAACTATTCAAGCTCAAGTTCAAAAGGGAGTATTACAATGTCATCACTCTTCTCAGTAGACTGGTAGGATTGAAGAGTGCAGGGGTATTTGAAAGTTGGATGTTTAATGTTATCGCTCGGATGGAGCAAGGAATTGATTATCATTGGGCAGGTGCCATACGTGCAGTGCTCCACGAATAGTTGTGCAATGTCTTGCAAACCAAGACTTTCACTATGCTACTTAGTGTATGCACTGGCAAGATTTCACCCATATAAGGGGTTGAGCACTAGAGGTACATTTGGGCAGGATGCAATATATGAGGTATACCCACAACTACACCTAACTAGAGGAAGTTATAGAAGAGAAAACGATGCTTGCACAATGTATATCACTAGATTGCTCTAGGGTGCAGAGCATGTGAGGATTTCTGACAGAGCTAAAGAATTGATAAGGTGGTATGGGGCATGGTTTATCCAGTTCCCTACTTTCTCATACATTAGAATTGATGGTTGTCAGAGGGCTCCTTACAGACTCCCGAGGTACCCTACTGATCATATTATATTGTTGGAGGTCTCTAGGCAGATTTGTGACTTCGACATAGTGGTGAAGGGAGATAAGCATAAAATAGGTTTTGGGAATGATTTTCCTTTGAAGATAGGAATGGGTGAGGTTTGTCCTTCTATCCAGTCTGCTCATGCTTTTGAGGAGGAGATGAGTAATTTTGGTCTCTCTTTCCATTCCAAGAGAGCAAGGTTTGACATCTCTGGTGAGGCACAAAAGAAGGCCAGTAGGGAGTACAGTCATAAGGTCAATATTGAGGATTATTGGGTTAACCTTGCTGATGAATTTGAGGTAAGGAAGAAGAAGTTCTCTAGGTTTCCAGTAGACTTGGTAAGGTTATACAATGTGAAGGCCATTCTTGACCAGGTGGAAGAGGATGGAAATTTAATCTGGGGTCATGTCTTCGAGGTGGTGAAAGACAAGCCAGTTGGAGAAATTGACTGGTTGGAGGAGGAGAAAACATAATTGGATCAAATCATGACTCCGGTGATCAAGTACACCAAAATGTGGTCGAAGCACAAAATGCTAGAATTGGAGAGTGAGGGTGTCCAATGTACTTATGAACTAATTGGAGACTTAGAGTCTCATTCTGCTTCTGAGGAATCACACGAGCAAGATCCTAAAGGTAAGGAAAAGGTGGATTCCCCTTTCAAGATTCAGGTTAGGGATGTTCAAACTGAGAAGGCGGAAGAGGTAGGTAAATAGAGGAAACCTATTGCCAAGAAGAGAAGGCATGTCTCGAGGAGAGAATCTGAAAAGGACAAAGAAGAAAAGGAAGAGGTAGATGTTACTCCTCCATTGACAAAGAGAAGAAGGCTTGCGAAGCTATCACAAAAGCTGGAGGAGGCTCCTAAAACTAATAAGGAGGTTGAACCACCAGTGGTAGAGGTGGAGAGCTCAGGGGAAAGAACACAAGTATACATGAGAAGGTCAAGGACTCCTTCCCCAAGGGATGCTGCTATGAAGGAGGATGTTCCTGTGACTGTTCCCATTGTTGAACAAGAAAGTGTCTCCATTTCTCAGGATGTTGATAGTGTACAACAGGAGCCAAGGAAGGATGAAGATCCTAAGGACTTGGGCGAGGAGGAATTTTAGGAAGGAGACCTTTATAATGCAGAGGCAGAAATTGATAAAGTGATCCAGTCCCCTTTGGTAACATATGCAGATTCACTTGTGAGAGAGCAATTGAACAAATCTCCTCAACAGGAGGAGATACCAGTTAAGATCCCTTCACCGGTGCAAGTTGTTGTGGAGGAGCAGTTGCAAGACAAGGAGAATCCAATCTTAGATATCCCTAATGTGCCAAGTGTTGAGAGGGATGCCTAGAATGACCAGCAGGATCAAGATAAGCAAGATACAGTGCCAACTGAGTCTACAGTTCCAAGTTGGATGAATAAAGAATTGAAAAGTAAACTGGTAATAGTGGAAGATGCTCCTCCTAATTGGGATGACCTAATGGCCAATGTTGAAAAGGGAAAGATTAAGAAGAAGGCTAGGGTCGTGTCCCAAATTGAGAGGGATGGGTCAGGCAATAGAGTGGCTCACATTGCTACCCCTGCCCCGGATAAAGGCATAGATAATGTAACTACCAAGGAATATCATGTGCTGACTATTGACTTAGGGCATGCATCTATGGAATAGGATATTGAGGAGTATGAAGGCTCCAGTGCTATAATTGTGGGCATATTGAAGAAGGTCGTGCAAACTAGGCATGAGTTGGAGAAAGAGAATGAGAAATTCAAGAAGTACTTGCAGGAGTTGATGAAACCCTTCCAGTCCATTAGCTCTTCCTCCTCTGCTACAGATTTCTTGCCTCAAGAAACAATCTTCAAGCTTGAAAAGATGAAAGGCACCACACTTGCTACCGTTTCTTGGTTGCAAGGGGTTCAAACTAAAGGAGATGCTGCCATTAAATATATCTTGTCAACTGGAGGGGATGCCATGAGATCGGTGGACTGGTTGAAAAATGTGTTGGCTCAAGACAAGCAGGATACTGATCTTCTACTACAGAAAACCAGAATGATCATGGAGTTTACTGAAGATAAGCTGGTAAAGAGTGGGATTCTTCCTTTCCCAAGGGTTTCTGAACCTTGGGAATGGTTTGAAATCCTGTAGATGAGGCAGAAGGCCTTGAAAAGGATTCACAAACAAGGAAAACAGATTGATGACACTTTGACTGATATTCATGATAAGTGTATCTCATTCTTTGAAATTATGACAGGAAGGAAGAAGTTTGCTCTGAAGCATCTTAATCTAGAGCAACTTAGGAAATGGTGGAGAGATGTTTATTCTCCAGTTAGTGAGCGACCAGTCACTGAGCATCAACTAGATGATGCTGCAACCTATATTGCAGTTATTGACAAATACTTAACTAATAGGGCTGATTGGGATGGTGCAGTGAGGCAGACAATGGGTGATATTAAGTCTCTTGAAAGAAGAGTTAGGGTTTTGCTTGTGCCACTTGTTGCTGAGCTGGATAGAGTATTGTTGGTCGTGCATGGTGAAGAAGATCAAGTTAAGGACAAGGATGGGAAGTATTTATCTATAGAGCTACCTTGAGATTTGTGCTTCCCATTACTCACATGCATTGGGCCGACCCTTTTGATACCTAGGTCGATTTGGATGAAATTGGTGCTAATTGCATATTTCATATTGTGTTCGAATATCTTTTGAGGCCGACCTATTGTAGGTCATGTTTTATTGTAAATTCTTATTTTTGGGCCGACCTATCTTAGGGATTCTCTATAAAATAGGCATGTTGCCTCACTTGAGACATAGATAGGTGAAAATGATATGCATAGAGAAGTAGAATAGAGATTTCACATTTGAGCGAATTAGGGTTTGTGTTCAAGTAAGTATTGTAACAGAAAGCTGGAATTGTTGCCATTTTGGATGACTTAATATAAGAAATGATATTGTGATCTGGTATCTATCTTGTGGAGTTTCATCTGGCATGGTTCTTGTTGTTCTATCTTTAAAATTTCTTATAAGTTCATAGTTAAATGGTTTGGTGATGCTTAGGGTTTCATGTTTGGAATGTTTGCAGCGATCTCTAGTCCATACTCTTTACAGTTAGCTGATTGTTAGCTGCTTTGCAAAGTTAGCCTGGACTTAAAATTGTGCTTAGTTCAATTATAAGGATTTGTTCAGGATTGCTTGAATGAATGCTTGTGATTTGAAAATCTTTAAATACCTCAGAAGATTGCACTAAATCTATGAAATTGCAGATTTATCTAGATTAAAACATAAAGTAGTTTATGAGAGATCGGTCCATTTCGAGCATTTTATCTTTTGGCATTATCAATCTTAGAGTTAAAAGTAGTCTTAGAATTATCTCTGAAACCTTCATCTTTTGATATTTCTTTATTATCTGGGTTCAATTAAAAAGATTCAAGTATCAATTCATTGTTTAGATTTGATAAGTTTAAATTCCAGTATTTGCTTGTAGTAAGGTCCCTTTGTGATTACCAACATTTTCACATTTATCACTGAGTTGTTTCACTGCATTGCCAAGACCTGACATTAGAGACCTTGGGGTTATCTCTTTTCCCATAGAGATTTACCTTTCAAGAGAGATAGGATATCATATTCTGTCTGAGTTGTTGTTGTGCAGAAAACACCATCAACACTACCCACGCAACCAGCACACCACTTCGTTGCTCATCGAAAATGAGGAGATCATACAATGGGTACTGTAGAGAGAACAACTCGGCGTGAGCATTATGAAGTTTACAGCGAAGAAGATCATTGAAAACACGACAAACTATTTGTCAATGTTTGTAAGGCCTCACCTCATATTTGTTAGTTGCAAATGTGGAATCCATTGAGATGACTGAATTGTGCGAGCAGCTAACCATCCTATCTAGCATCCATGGAGTCTGAACCCCGATAACAAAAGGCGTATTGTTTCCATCGAGCTGTTGAAAGTAGAAGAAGTTGTCAAAGTCTTGTCCACTCCACAGTAGGATACTTGTCGAATCAACTTTGTGTTTTTGTGCGTGAGTAGAACACACCTTTCACCAGGCATTCATAACATCCTTTCTTGTAAGGAATTGATCTCTCTTGGACATCATGCCACATAAGAGAGGATCGTTGATGTGTCTATCCATTATTGCATTGACACTGACATCCATGAGCAAAAGGCTTTCAATATAGCTTGTGCACTTCGTGGATAGATTAGTGATAGACATAGAATGCTTCTCTCCACTTGTGTCATGAATGCCATGGAAAAATTCACCGTTTTTATCTACGTGGAACATTTCTTTGTAGATAATATAGGCAACATCGGGTTTGCCTTCCATAACCTTTACCATGAAGTGGTATTGAAAACCTCGCATTTGTGTAAACGTCTTATGTGGTTTCTTCTCTGGTGTAGGCTAGTTTATGTTGTCTTTAGGACCATATTGACACCAATAGCTGCAAGAAAGGCATCATCTCATCAGGTTCAACCAAGAGAGTAAAATATCATTCGACCATAGAAATGAATGTCGATATATACAAACGTCTTATACAAAATTATTTTTCTATAAGTTTTGTCGTAGACGAGACATGAGGTGGTAGGTTCTCTTATTTTCTTGTCCAAAAATTTGGTTTCTACACTTTCAATGGAAATTTCACCGTCAATGAACTGATCAAGTCTCGTAAGAGGAATTCCTACAACAAGGTCAGGGACCTTATCCTTGTTGATGGAAATAGTAGCCCATTCCAAATCGGAAGACAAAAAAGGAGATCCTCCATTTTGTACATATTGCACCTGCAATTTGTCTAGCTTCTTCCATTTCAAACCTTTCCCCATTCTAGGAAATCACAACATTGGACAAATACTTAAAATTAGTGTGGATTATGTGAAGAAAAAGAAAAAAATCATTCATTAAACACAACAATAGAATGTGTGGTTTGGAAGAAATTCATATTGTTTTGTAACATTCCATGTTGCAAAACCATGGGTGTTAAGAAGCAAGCAACCGAACATGAGACGACCCTTTACAATTAAACAGGGAGATTGAAATAACTGAAACCCAACACTGTGTTTCCCATTCATAATTATTTTGTGCAGTTATTTTTTTCAATTGACTAAAATTCAAACACAACAATGGAATGTGTGATTTGGAAGACAGTCATACTGTATTTTAACATTCCATATTGCAAAACCATGGGTTTTAAGAAGCAAGCAACCCACCATGAGACAACCCTCTACATTTAAACAAGGAGATTGAAATAATTGAAACCTAGCACTGTGTTTCCCATTCACAATTATTTTGTGCAGTTTTTTTTTTCAATCAAATGAAATTTAAACACAACAATGGAATGTGTGATTTGGAAGACATTCATACTATTTTGTAACATTCCATGTTGCAAAACTGTGGGTGTTAAGAAGCAAGCAACCCACCATGAGACAACCATTTAAGAAACAAACAACCAACCATGAGACAAGGAAAGATAAACAACAAACTAATTTCACAAGATGATTTCTTTTAGAATTCATAGATTCAGCAAATAAAACATCAACACAATTCGACTCAACAAATATCATATTGAAGAACGATCATAGAAGCACAAAGACATTTGCGATCAAGAAAATATTAACAAAATCAAAGATTCAATATTATTTCCTTTTTTCTCAATACAAAATATGGGTTCAAAGGCTCCATGGTTGCGTAACAAAATTTTCTGAAAATAGAAAATGCCCTTCTCCCCCCTTTTCCTCTCTTTCTTTCCTCCCTTTTTTTTTCTCCAATAATTGTTCGCAATCCTCCTTAAAAATGGCCAAGGTTGCAATGATTCATTAAGAAACAGACACTGTTTCCATTACACCCTAGGATTTCTATCACTATTCATAATTACAAAATTTTCATGCATGTAAAGTAAAGATTCAGTTTCTGTCGAAAGAAACCATTTTTGTTGACAATTGCATAAAGAAACGAAGTTCGCTAAAAAATCGGAGGAGACAGAGCCCAAAAAATCTCCGCAAGCATTTCATTAAGAAAATTATTAAATTTGGCTCTCTCTTCCTCTCTATCTAAGACATAGATCACCCTCTAATATTTGACGTAGCTGGAATTTTCCTTCCATGCAAGGGAACATAGCTCAGAAACAATGTCGAGTTGTTCCTCCTCGAGCCACATTAAATTAGGTTGAATGATTGGTACTGGCTCGATTTCTCATTCCGCAACTTCACCAGGAAGCACCATGTCGAAGAAAACCTGGGATCAAAATTCTGCCACCTTTGCAAAACTGTGGGTGTTAAGAAGCAAGCAACCGATATTAAGAAAACCCTTTACATTTCTAGTGGATGATTAAATTAACTGAAACCTAGCACTGTGTTTCCCATTCATAATTATTTTGTAATTTTTTTTCAATGGTGCGAAATTTAAACACAACAATGGAATGTGTGATTTGGAAGACATTCATATTGTTTTGTAACATTCCATGTTAAAAAACCATGGGTGTTAAGAAACAAGCAACCGACCATAAGAAAACCCTTTACATTTAAACAAGGAGATTGAAATAACTAAAACCCAACACTGTGTTTCCCATTCAAACTTATTTTGTGCAGTTTTCTTATCAATCGATTGAAATTTAAACACAATGGAATGTGTGATTTGGAAGACAGTCATACTGTATTGTAACATTCCATATTGCAAAACCATGGGTTTTAAGAAGCAAGCAACCCACCATGAGACAACCCTCTAAATTTAAACAAGTAGACTCAAATAACTTAAACCCAACACTGTGTTTCTCATTCACAATTATTTTGTGTAGTTTTTTTACTGAAACCCAGCACTATGTTTCCCATTCAAAATTATTTGGAGACTTGCAAAAGAGAATAACAATTGAACTAATATAGTGGAGACTAAATACTTCAATGGGTTACTTGTTAATGATTTTCCAAATTTGGATAACTTATATAATGTCTTACTTATATGAATTAAAGTAAAAAATTATAGATAACTCATAAGAAAGAGACCAATTTGAAATGTAGGAAATGGGTTGAAGGCTAGATTTCGGTATGATTCTTGGTTGGGAAACACTCTCCGTAATTTTTAATCCCTTGTTTAGCTATCAAGAATGGTCTTTCTTCTTTATTTTCATACTGTGTGGGTAATTACTAGGAATATGGTACTTAATGTAGAAAGTTGATTAATTTATTTACTCCTCTCAATCATCTCAATCAAGAGGTTATTAGCTACCTTATAGAGAAGTTAAAGAGTTCTATATAGTCTAGTTTAATAGGAAAAAATAGACCATTTGGTTGGGTTCTTCCATATGGAAGTGTACTATTGCATCTACTTATCTCCTTTAACTTGATATACATGTTGAGGTGTTTGAAAAGAAGAAGATTTTGAACAAGAATATATTACATAAATTCAATGACATCTAGCAGGTTGCTTGTTAGAGTAAATTATTGATTATTGATAATCTTAAAAATAGAGCCATTACAATCCCAAATAGGTGTGATCTTTGTGAGAATAATGTTGAGTCTATTTTTCACATTTTTCTAGAATATTTATTCACCTACTCTATCTAAATATCAAGTTCTCACCCTTAATGATGAATGGAGATTCCCTCAGTATTTTAAACTACCTCAATTATCTTTCTCCCCCTCTTGGAATATCTTAAAAATTATTAAAAGCTATAAGAAAATTCACTCCATAAATGAGGAAACAATTGATCATCTCTACCATGGAGGTAGTGGAAAAACTATTTCTTTAGACAATATGAGTTGTTTTATGGAAAACATCGCATTGGTATGATGCAAAATATTTTCCTACTAAAATTACTTGTGGAATAATTATGAGAAGTGGGGTTGATTGTAATTATGTGATCTTGGGAAAATTATTGAATGACTTAATAATAATTAAAGTTTATCAAAATATTTATTTGGGTTACTCCTTTAGATTTATCATAATCTACAACTTTGAGGTCAATGATATCACCATTTTTCTCTTTATTTGTAAAGGTTACTACCTATCAATCAATCTCCTTATTGATCCCTCTTTGGGAATCAACTTCTTTCATTTTTTTCCAATGAGACTTAATAATTTCATCATTTTCTACTTGTTTATGGACTAGTACATTTGGAAGATTATCATGGGAGATGAGAGACTATGAATAGAGGCTTATTATTGTCAATAATACAATAAAAAAATTACTATTTGGCAATCCTTGCGAAGGGTGAGCTAAATCCATTTATATAATACATAGATAGTTACGATCCATTAGTTCATAGAGATTTCATTGTACAATGGAAGAGTAAGAAGGTTATTGTGGGGGATTTGAAATTTTAAGACTCTAAAGAGTTCAACATTGTAGTTGCTAGCATGTCTAAGAAAAGAGCCAAGGCCCATCAAGCGAGCAAATGTCAAAGAAAAGAAAACATTAACACTTTCATAAAAGGCTTTGAGAAGCTCATTAAATGATAATTAAGATATCTCAAGGAGGCTCTTCCTTAAAATGAATTCAACTTCTTTCTCATTAAATATTTTACCCTAAATGAGAAGTATAAATTATCTATCTTTTGTTAAAAAAATTCCCTTTGTAAACTATATAAGGCATAATTACCTAGTATGCTTTGCTTTGTACCTTTCATTATATATAGAGAAATAAGTCATGAATGAGATTCTAGGTAAGAAAAAATGGTCCACTACACCAAGTTTTTATAATTTAATTTTATAATTGTGATAAATCCAATTCCTTACTTCTCAAATCCAACTATAGGGTGGTTGTTAATGAAAATGTGCTCTTATTTTATAAGAATCAAGTCTCTTTTATGTGGGAAAAGATTCTCTAACCCCGAAAAAATGTGATCACTAAAATTTATCCCTATAGTTCCCATATTTTTAAACCTTACAAGAGGTCTAGTCTTGGTGAGGAAACTACAAATGATCCCACTAAACCTTCACTATTCCTAGTGTTATCATCTTTAAATTTATTAGACCTATAGGTAGAGCTAGTATTATTAGAAGTCCTACCCCCTCTAATCTTAGTGTTGAAGTGATCCATCTAATGTTTCCCCTATTGATTTCATTTCCCCTCCCTCTAATACAAAAGGAAAATACTTAGATATCATTGGTTCTTCAATTGAGTTTATTGATAACCCTAGATTTAAGAATATATAAACAACTACTAAAAGGAATAATAATTATATCAAGGAGACTATGGCCTAAAATGAAATCACTCAATGATGGTTTTAATCTTCAACATAGATTCCTAAAAGTGGTTCAAGAATGAAGTTGAGAATGAAATTAAGGATGGAGAAAATTCATAAATAGGTGAATATGGATGTTACTAAAATTGAGATTAAAGTGAGATTGTTTGATAAGGATTGTACAAATACATTGCTTGGATTAAGATTCTATTTATATTGTAATCATATTTCTATCTCATGCATCTCGAACACTCTTAGAATGTGAATTTGGATTCCTATAGTGTATAATTATAGAGGTATCTTCTATTTATATTCTAATGGTAACCTTGGCATTATTTTTCATATTACATTTTCTTAAGTACTAGAAGAAGAAGTTGAGAATATTGTCATAAAAATGGGTCCCACATGTGTTAGTGGCTCCAAAATAGAGAACTATATTTAGGGATTTAATCCATAAGATAGTTATGGGTCGAACGTGACTTTGCGGTTTTATTTTGTATTTAGGGTCTCATTGATTGAACCCATATGATGTCCATGTGAATTCATTGATGTCCAAGGTGGGTATTGGATTTTTTCATGTACTAAGGCCTTGGTCTATTATTTTGGTGAAAAAAATTATGGCTTTTGTCTTTTTTCTTATGTATTAGTAGTATAAGATAGTAGTTTAATATCATTTTTTGTAGTTTTTTTTTTCAATAGTGTGAAATTTAAACACAATAATGGAATGTGTGATTTTGAAGACATTCAACCAACTGAAATACTCCACATTGTGTTCCCCAAATTTCAAATTAAAAGAACTTGTAAAACCCTCTACATTTGAACAAGGAGATTCAAATAAATTGAACCCAACACTGTGATTCCCATTCAAAATTATTTTCTATAGTTTTTTAATTGAAATCCAGCATTGCGTTTCCCATTCAAAATTATTTTTTGCTATTTTTTTTTTCAATGGTGAGAAATTTAAACACAACAATGGAATGTGTGATTTTGAAGACATTCAAGCAACTCAAATACTCCACATTGTGTTTCCCAAATTTCAAATTAAAAGAACTTGTAAAACCCTCTACATTTAAACAAGGAGATTCAAATAAATGAAACCCGACACTGTGTTTCCCATTCAGAATTATTTTCTACAGTTTTTAATTGAAACCTAGCACTGTGTTTCCCATTCAGATTTATTTTTTGCAGTTTTTTTTTTTCAATGGTGCAAAATTTAAACACAACAATGGAATGTGTGATTTTGAAGACATTCAAGCAACTGGAATACTCCACATTGTGTTCCCCAAATTTCAAATTAAAAGAACTTGTAAAACCCTCTACATTTAAACAAGGAGATTCAAATAAATGAAACCCAACATTGCGTTTCCCATTCAGAAATATTTTCTATAATTTTTTAATTGAAACCCAACACTGCGTTTCACATTCAGAATTATTTTTTGCTATTTTTTTTTTCAATGGTGCGAAATTTAAACACAACAATGGAATGTGTGATTTTGAAGACATTCAAGCAACTGAAATATTCCACATTGTGTTCCCCAAATTTCAAATTAAAAGAACTTGTAAAACCCTCTACATTTAGATAAGGAGATTCAAATAAATGAAACCCAACACTGTGTTTCCCATTTAGAATTATTTTCTACAGTTTTTTATTGAAACCTAGCACTGCATTTCCCATTCAGAATTATTTTTTGTAGTTTTTTTTTTCAATGGTGTGAAATTTAAACACAACAATGGAATGTGTGATTTTGAAGACATTCAAGCAACTGAAATACTCCACATTGTGTTCCCCAAATTTCAAATCAAAAGAACTTGTAAAACCCTCTACATTTAAACAAGGAGATTCAAATAAATGAAACCTAGCACTGTGTTTCCCATTCAGAATTATTTTCTACAGTTTTTTATTGAATCCCAACACTGCGTTTCCCATTCAGAATTATTTTTTGCAATTTTTTTTTCAATGGTGCGAAATTTAAACACAACAATGGAATGCTTGATTTTAAAGACATTCAAGCAACTGAAATACTCCAAATTGTGTTTCCCAAATTTCAAATTAAAACATCTTGTAAAACCCTCTGCTTGCAACACAATTACCCCTCACCTCGATTTTGGTCTGTATTCTCCTCCAAATTCTCCATGTGCACTCCACACTTCAGATTATTTGGTCGGTATTCTCCTCGAATTCATCCACATGCACTCAGACCTTCAACTTTCCCTTTCAACATGTAGATAGGAAACAAAACAAATAGTATTTTCGCCTTGCTTTCTCGAAACGAAAAAGGCCCTCGTCATTCCCTTCCACTTTTCCCACGCCAGACAAAAGAAACTTGCCGACGAAGCTAACCCGCCTGCTTTTTCGCCTAGCAACAGGCAAGAAAATGCACCTGATAGCGCCGTTAACTCCCGCTTGACCATCGCTCGGATGTTTTGTCCCGTCCGTCAGTTTTAGGCATCTGGTGGGCCTCGCACTACAACGTCTCGTCATGTTATGTATGTATCCATGTATGTTTTTCATGCGTTTTTCGATGTACATAGGTGAATTTTGTCTAGTAGTTAGCCGTCTCCTATATTATTTGTAGAAAGAAGTATTATTTACATTATATGCCTTAAATAAAATAAAAAATTGTTAGAAAGCATTACATTTTAAGGTTTAGGTAAGGCAAAGTTTTAAATGAAAGTAATAAAATAAAAATACATAAGTAGTTAAATTATCAATTAATAAATATTAATAATAAATTTAAATTTAAATTTTTAAAAATAAATTATAATGATGAAAATTGTATATTTGTGTATTTTAAAAATATTTTGGATCATTTTGGTTGGAGTGTCATTGATGTAATAATGAGTTTACAAGTGTCATTCTTGTGTAAATTTGGCTCATGTCATGATTATAGCCCAGTCCCATCATCACTCAATTCTAGAGATTGATCTTGATTTCTAGATACCTCATTCATCATCCTAAATCAAATCTAAGATTGCAGAGTTGGCCCACACCTTTTTTGCAATCATTAATCTAAATCCTAAACTTTTAGAAATTTAAAATCAAATTAAATATTGTTAATTACCTCCCACTAACCATTGTGAACTAATCTAGTGCATGTTTGTGTTAATTTGTGGGCTATGCTGTATTCAAAGGCATTCATTTGGAAACCATCTAAAAATAATCAAATAATCATTAGAGCATTGTCATAAACACATTCATACAAGAACATCATAGTAATAACATTCAAGCATAAAACATTCATATGAGAGCACCATTAGAGCATACACCATCTTAGACCCACTACACACTTACTTTCTTATTCTTAATGATTATTTCAAAGTTGTTGAATTGATCATTCTAGCAATTCAATGAGAATGTGAACCTTACAATTCAGAAGATTCCCTCAACATGTTTTTTAACAATACCAGTTCTTATTGAGATACATATATTAGAAGATCAAGATAAACAAATTCATATAGTTCAACTTATTGTTACTTCATTCTCATCAATACAAGTTCATGATCACAAACTAATTCATGTTACTAGATGCAAATTTAAACTAGAATAGTACACACTCAATGTTAGTGTGAAACGGTTATTTACTAACCAATTAACCTCTTAGATCTTATTCACAATTAATTAATTGACTAAGTTTACTAAAGATGTTGCCCTTTTTGCCTCAAGTCATAAGATTAAGACATTTGTCATAATATTCTAGTGTCTTAAAGTTTTATGCATGTACTTAATATTAATAGTATAATTATATCTTAAATAGGTATGCTTTATTAGTTAACTACTCTTTTGGAGTTGAGTTTCACTAATTAGTTATCTCTTAATTACTCTCCAAAACTTATCCCTAGCCTCTACCTTATCTATATAAGAACATAGAGCTAATCAAGGATAACTTTAAGAACCCCCCTAGCGAATCTTGTATTATTTTTGAAAAATATTAATTTTATTGGCGATTTTTTTTTTCTTTTTTTAGGAAAAAAATATAAATTCAATTAATGAATCTTTTGTAATCAGTAAAATTTTGTAGAAAATATTGATGAATTATAATTTTTTTGAAACCAATAAAATATTTTCATTGGAGATTAAAACCTATTTTCAAACCAATAAAATATTTTTCATTAGCAAATTAGACCTGTTTTCAAACCAATAAAAAATATTTTCATTGGCAAATTAAACTTTTTTCAAACCAATAAAATATTTTCATTGGTGAATTAAACATGTTTTCAAATCAATAAAATATTTTTGTTGCCGAATTAAACATGTACTCAAACCAATAAAATATTTCCATTGGCGAATTAAACATGTATTCAAACCAATGAAATTTTTTTGTTGGCAAATTAAACTTGTAATCAAACCAATGAAATATTTTTGTGGTGAATTAAACTAGTATGCCAATAAAAAATCATAGTGTGGATGGCAAAAATATCGAATGTTATATATATATCATTTTATTTCGGGATGAATTTTCCACGCACCCAAATTCTTACATAAAGTCTCTAGAATGAAGACAAGAGTCAACATATTTATAAGTTCTAATCAGAAGTGAGCAAAATTTATTGTGACTTGTTAGTGGATATTGATAATGATTAAGGTACAACAATCCATTTAATTCTCTATCTTTTCACTGCTTTAAAGTACTCTTTCTAAAGCTAGATGTCAATCCAAATAATATTTGTAATGGATCTCTCATGTGCTGAAAAAGTGTGAGTGCAACAATTGGTAATTTGGCTCACCTTTCAATTAAATTAAATTATTCTTCTGACAAAATTAAATTTAAAACATGTAAATCAAGGTAAGATAACAAGATGAATATGTTGCAAGTATGAGCAATTAGTGTTGCCATTGATGTCAAAAAGTTTGTGTTGTCATTAATGTCTATAGTTGAATGAGATTGTTGCAAGAGTATATGATTAGTTGATGTTATCCATGCTTTGATTAGTTGCATTATGTTGTCATTAGTAAAGCTATTGGTGTCAACTTCTAATGTTTCTTTGATAAGATTTTGTCTATGGTTATGGCAGTGTTGAAGATGACGAGTATGTGTCTTTGGTGCTTGGTTTCCAAGTGCTTTTGAGAAAATTTGATAAAAAGAGGAAACGATGTGTTGCAAGGGTGTTATGGGTTATAGAGGTGTGTTTTGGTTTTGCTCCACATTTCTTCTAGGTTAAAGATCTTCCTATGTGATTCATATATGTTGGTGAGAGTTGTTTAGAGGTGTTATATTCAAGTTTTAGTATGCTAGATTATTGTGCAAAAGAATTTGTGTTCACCAATGTGTGACTATGCATTCTAGAGGTATCTGGGAGAATGTTTTTGCTTCATGTTTATTCATAGTTGTGTTTCAGGTCTTGCAATTTTGAAGGTGTGTTGATGATGTTGGTAGTTTACCTCGATCAAGAGGGTTTGGGGTTTGGTGCTTCGGAAGATGGTTTTCTATGTAACAATGTATGGTAGAGTTGTCTAAATGTATTGGATGTGTACATTCTTTAGGTGGAAGTTGTTGTGAAGGATTTTGTTGGATTTCAGGGTGTTGGAGGAATATTCTAGATCATGTTTGAGCATTGTTTATGGTTCACAAGTCATCCTTGGGTTTGAGGAAACATGTACTTAAAATATTAATGGTGTTTGCATAGGTAACAACCGACCTGGTGTTTACACTACATGCAAAGGATAAATATTTTTTAAGGAAGTGTGTGGTTGAGTGGTGTTGTTGATTTGGATCTCAAATAAGTTTTGATGTGGTTCGCATTCACTTATATCCATCATGAAAGTGTTTTGGCATCGACCTAATTTGAATTTGCATATTTGAGGTGCATAGCCAACCTTGGAGAAGGTTTCAAGGTTGAAGACGATATAAGTACATAAGTCAAATTGTTGAAGGATGTTAAGATAGATGCATGAGATGTGCATGATGCAAAGTACAGTGTGTTAGAGTGAAAAATTGAGTAGTGTAGTGTGATATTTCATGTGTTAGTTTACTGGATGCAATGAGCAGAAGGTGACTACAATTTCTCAATTAGATGGCGAAGGTGTTGATGTCATTGTGGTGGATTCTTTGTTGCATTGAGATGCTTTTCTCTATGTAAAATTTGTTTTCTATCTTCTTTTTTATTCTAGCAGTGAGCCTTTCTTCTTTGGGTAGTGATCCCTATTATATTCGGTGTTGATATTACTTATATTATGATCTAATCCTCACTATGGTTTTTCCCTTCTTGGATTTTCCACGTAAATATGGTGTTCTTTTGTGTATGGTGTTAAGTTGTTTAAAGTTTCTATTATTTTCTTTTCATGCTAATTCATCATAACAAAATTAAGGGTTTAATGAATGATTGTGGATTTGAATGTTAATTAGCGTTTTGAAGCTTTAAGGTACAAAAGATTCACCCCCCTCTTAGTTGTCTTGTGTAAATTCAACAATTGGTATCAGAGCAAGGTTCCTTGGAGAAAAGCTTAATTGCTTAAGGTAGATCTGGGATGGCGCACAAGAAGGAGATCCCTATATTTGATGGAACGGACTATGCATTTTGGAAGACAAGGATGGAAGGCTTTCTAGAGAATCTGGGATATGATGTTTGGAGATCAATTTAGATTGGATATACTGTACCTACAAATGGTCTGAGCACTAAAGTTGAACTCAAGGCCTATGAAAGAAATAGTAAAGCTAAGTATGCTCTCTTGAATAGTCTTACAAATTTTGAATTAGTGAAAGTTATGGATCTGAAAACTGCTAAAGCAAATTGGGAAAAGTTGGAAAGTATTTATGAAGGAGATGATATGGTCAAACAAGATAAGATACAAAATTTAAAAACCACATTTGAGAAATTGTGGATGTCTGAGGATGAAAAAATTACAAGCTATATGTAGAGGGTAGATGAAGTGGTCAACTCCATCAGAGGTCTTCAAGGAAAAGTCAAATAACCAAAAGTGGTAAAGAAAATTCTTAGAACCCTTCCTAAAGCTTACAACAATAAAGTTGTTGCTATTGAGGAATCTCAAAATCTGGATTAGTATTCTAGAGATCAATTGTATGCCTCTTTAACTACATTTGAAATGAGATAAATTGGTAAGTTAACAATGGTGCAAAGGTTGAGACTATTTTTAAGGTAGCAAAAATAGAGAAGATTGAAGAACCAGATCAAGAAGATCTTGATGATGTGAAAGCTAACTTTGTGAGAAGGATGAGAAGAGGTACTAGTAAGTATAAAGGCAAGTTACCTTTCAAATGTTTTAGTTGTGGAAAGATAGTTCATTATGCTTCAAGATGTCTGAACAGAGTTGCAGTGAATTGACAAAACTAAGGAGAACAAAGGTAAGATGATTAAGAAAATCTACTATGTTAGAGACGATGTAAGTATTTCAGATGATGAATCTGATTATGGAGATGATGATGATGATGAATTCTTATTCATGGATTTATAAGATGAATTTGTTTCTACTAACCCTAAAAGATGTATGAAGGAATGCCCTTTGGAGACAAATGATAAGACTGAAGGTGCTTTGGTATCTGATTTTCATGCTAGACAGGATAAGAATTATTGGGTCATTAATAGTGGATGCTCAAATCATATGATTGGAGACAAGAATAAGTTTTTAAACTTAAAAAGTATGATGGAGGACTTGTTAGATTTGGAGATGATTCAGGTGCTATGATATGTGGAATAGGTTCAATTAGTTTTGATGGAAAGCATAATACTGAAGATGTTTACTATGTTAAGGGTTTAAGGCATAACCTCTTGAGCATTGGAAAAATGTGTAAGAAAGGATACAATCTTATGTTTCAGGATGATGGATGTGAGATTAGAAAAGGGTCTAGAATTGTGACTGCTACTGGAAGAAGGACAGTTGGAAATTTTAATCAACTCAAGGGTGTCGATGGTCACTATTTTATGACTCAATAAAATTTGGCTATGACATAGGAGGATGTGTCACATTAATTTTGATAACTTGGTGAGAATCAGTTTAGTTCAAGCAATGAGAGATCTACCAAATATTACAAAGCCTATTAATGTTGTTTGCAAAGAGTGTCAAATTGGAAAGCAAACAAGAAGAAGTTTCAAAGGAAAAGAACAATCTTCTATCAGATTACTGGAATTAGTGCACATAGATCTTTGTGGTCCTACAAGAACAAGAAGTCTTCAAGGTAACAGGTATTTCATTCTTTTTATTGATGATTATTCAAGAATTACATGGGTTACTTTTCTTAAAGAAAAATATGAAGCCCTAGATAGATTAAAAGCATTTAAAGTTATGATTGAGGCATGAAAAGATGAATATTGGATGAAGGCTATGGAAGAAGAACTGCTACAAATTGAGAAGAATCAAATTTGGGAACTTGTCCCAAGACCATCAAACAAGAATATAATTGGATTTAAGTAGGTGTTTAGAAATAAATTGAATGAGTGGAGAAGTGCTAAGAAACAAATCAAGGCTTGTGTGTAAGGGTTATTCACAAGTTGAAGAAATAGATTTTGAAGAGACATTTTCCCTGGTGGCAAGAATGGAAGCTATTAAGATGTTGTTAGCTTTTACAACACACAAGGATTTCAAATTTTATTAGATGGATGTGAATTTTTCTTTCTTCAATGGAGAATTGGAAGAAGTATACATGGTACAATCAGAAGGATTTTAGTTATCAAATAAACCTAATATGGTCTACAAATTGAAGAAGGCATTCTATGGATTGAAGCAAGCCCCCAGAGCTTGATATGCAAGGTTGGATAAGTATTTGATAAATCAGGGACTCAATAAAGGTACCACAAATAGCACTTTATTTTAAGGTTGAAAAAAATCAAATCTTGATTGTAGTTGTATATGTTGATGACATAATTTTTGGAGGCAATGAAGCTATGTGTAAGAAGTTTGCAGAAGAGATGCAATTTTTTTTTGAGGTATCTATGTTTGGGGAGATGAATTTCTTCCTTGGGCTACAAATCAATCAAACAAACAAAGGTATACTCATTCACAATCTAAGTATGTCAAAGAAATGTTGAAGAAGTCTGGAATGGAAGACTCTAAACCAATATGTACTCCTATGGTTACTGGTTGCAAACTGAGCAAGAATGATGAATCCCCTAAGAATAATCAGAGCAAGTACAAATCAATGATTGGTGGACTACTATATCTAATTGCTACTAGACTGGATATCATGCATGCAATTTTTTGTGGCTAGATTTGAAGAAGATCCTAGAGAGTCACATGTTGCGGCAGTGAAGAGGATATTCAAATACTTAAAGAGCACTCTAAATCATGGCTTGTGGTATCCAAAAGATACTAACTTCACTTTGAGTGCTTACATAGATGCAGATTGAGATGGTTGTGTTGATGACAAAAAAAGTAGAAGTGGCGGTGTATTCTTTCTTGGATGTAGATTGGTATCATGGTTGAGTAAAAAACAAGATTTAGTATCTTTATCTACTACAGAGGTTGAGTAAATTGTAACAAAATCTTACTACACACAGGTGTTATGGATGAGGAAAACATTGAAGGATATTAGAGTATTGTATGATGAACCCGTTTCTATCTTTTGTGACAATACAAGTGCAATCAATATTTCAAAGAATCCAATGATGCATTCAAGGACAAAACATATTTCAATCAGATATCACTTTTTGAGAGAGAAGGTTGTGGAGAATGAAGTGAAGCTTGAATATGTACCTACAAAGGATTAGATTGTTGATATGTTCACTAAGGCTCTTCCTAAGGATACTTTTGAGTATCTCTGAGAGAAGTTAGGGGTTATTTCTCCTCATTTGAACTAGATGCATAAGGAGATGCATCAATCCAATGGATCTCAAGATTCATTCTTTTTATGGACTGATGTTGGTGGCTACCTCTCAAGGGAAGTAGGTAGTGGAATTGTTGATTGTTGCAGTCAGAAGAATGTGTGTTGTCATTTGTTGATATGGTATAGTTTGGTGTGTGCTCCTAAGGGGGAGTATTCAGAGAAGTAAAGGAAAGGTTTTGCAGAGTAGAGTAAGCAGGTTGTTTGATGTCAAAGGAATATAATGAACAATACAAATATTATGTCCTTTGTCATTGATGTCAAAGGGGGAGAGGGAAACATGTGAAAAATTCATGAACATAGGGGAGAGAGAAACAAGTGAAAAATAATGAGTAATAAGGAGGAGAGAAACTCATATGAAAAGGACAATTCATTCAGGAAGAGAAAAAAAGTAAAGAAGACAAACTACAAAAGAAAAGAAAAAAGAAAATAAAATTAGTATGGTGCGGACTTGTTGTGTTTGATGGTTTTTCACATCATGTGTTGCCATCAATGACAAAGGGGGATATTGTTGCAAGAGTATGAGCAGTTGATGTTATACATGCTTTAATTAGTTACATTATGTTGTCATTAGTAAAGCTACTGGTGTCAACCTCTAGTGTTGCTTTGATAAAATTTTGTCTATGGTTATGGAAGTGTTGAAGATGATGAGGATGTGTCTCTGGTTCTTGGTTTCCAAGTGCTTTTGAGAAATTTTGATAAAAAGAGGAAATAGTGTGTTGAAGGGGTGTTCTGGATTATAGAGGTGTGTTCTGGTTCTGCTCCACATTTCTTCTAGGTTGAAGATATGCTAGTGTGATTCAAATATGTTGGTGAGAGTTGTTGAGAGGTGTTATATTCAAGAGTTGGTGTGTTGGATTGTCGTGCAAAATTCTAAGTTGTGTTCACTAGTGTGTGAATGTGCATTGTAGAGGTGTCTAGGAGAATTGTTTTTTCTCCATGTTTCTCTGTAGTTGTGTTTCAGGTTTTGTGATTCTAAAGGTATGTTGATTATGTTGGTAGTTTACCTCAGTCAAGAGGGTTTGAGGTTTGGTGGTTCGTGTCAGGGTTAGAAGATAGATATCTAACAATTTAAATGCATATTTGAACAATAAAATAGAGAAATAAAACACACAGAAAATTATAGCAGAAACAAGACAACACAAAGAATTTAATGTGGTTCACCCAATCTTGGCTACATCCACAAAACCGCAACCATCCAATAATTTTATTATCTAGTGAAAAAAATTACAATATTTTGAATAATTTCATACTACAACTCCCCATCCCAACCACTTATAACAAGATTTTAGAAGCTTCTAGAAATTAGGGTTTACAAAGTCGACTTTTTTCTTTTTTGGTGACGAAGTGAAAAAAAGGTGATTTTTTTTTTCTTGGGGGCTGCCGCCCTCGAACCCCCGCCCGGCCCCGAACCCTGGCAAGGATACATGAAGAGTGTACAGTACTAAAGAGTGTACAATATAGCATGATCAATTGCCACATACCAATAGTTTAGAAGATGGTTTTCTAAGTAACAGTGAATGGCAGAGTTGTTTGAGTGTACTGGGTGTGTACATTATTCAAGTGGAAGTTGTTGAGAAGGAGTTTTTTAGATTTTAGTGTGTTTAATAAATATTCTAGATCATGTTTAACCATGGTGTATGGTTCACAAGTCATCCTTGGGTTTGAGGAAGCGTATACTTAAAAGATTAATGGTGTTTGTATTGGTAACAGTTGACCTAGTGTTTACACTACATGTGAAAGATAGATGTTGTTTAAGGAAGCGTGTGTTTGAGTGGTGTTTCTGATTTGGGTCCCAATTAAGTTTTGATGTGGTCTGCATTCACTTCTATCCATCATTGAAGTGATTTGGTGCCGACCTAATTTGAATTTGCACATTTGAGGTGCATAGTTGACCTTGGAGAAGGTTTCAAGGTTGAAGATGGTATAATTATGAGTTGAATTGTTGAAGGATGTTAGATAGATGTGTGTTATGCAAATGATGTGAAGTGCAATGTGTTAGAGTGTGAAATTGAGCAGTGTAGTGCAAGCTTTCATGTGTTAGTTTATTGGATGTAGTGATAAGAAGGTGGCTACAATTCTTCAATCAGACTATGAAGGTGTTGATGTCATTGTGGTGGATTCCTTGTTTCATTGAGATGCTTTTCTTTGTGTAACATTTCTTCTCTATCTTCTTTTCTATTCTGGCAATGAGTCTTTCTTCTTTGGGTAGTGAGCCCTATTGTATTCAGTGTTGATATTTCTTATATTGTGAGCTAATCCTCACTGTGGTTTTTCCCTTCTTGGATTTTCCACATAAATATGGTGTTCTCTTGTGTATGGTATTAAGTTGTTTAAAGTTTCTGTTATTTTATTTTCATGCTAATTCATAATAATAGAATTAAGGGTTTAATGAATGATTGTGTATTTGAATGTTAATTAGGGTTTTAAAGTTTTAAGGTACAACTGATTCACCCCCCTCTTAGTTGTCTTGTGCATTCAACATAAGATCCTTGATCAAATTATGCAATATATTTTGTATTAAATGTTTTAATTATCGGCTTGTGCTTCACCATAGTGGGATGCAAAACTAAGGTCCAAAATTTTCTATAAATTTAGTTGGAATTACTAATGAAGTTCATCATAATCTTGATTAATGCTCTAGTTCAAAAATTGTTATGGAATTTGATACACTAATTTGTCTAACAAATCCTCGACGACAACTAGCCTTCCTAAGAGCAATTACTAGCCAAAGAATTACACAAATTTTTAGGTTAAATGCAGCAGATGGACTATAGTTTTTATCAAGATGGTGTTGGGCTTAGAATTTGTAGAAGTTGCAAATATATATCAGGTGAACATCAATATTTCTTCACAGTTTGTGGCTTCTTTACTAGACATTGGAGTTTCACAGGTTGATGTGTTGTTCCTAGTGAGTCTAATGGTTTAACATGATTATCTAGGAGGCCTGGGGGATGTTTTGGCTATTACACACATTGGAGTGGGAATCCTCGTACCAAGGGATATTCCATGCTTCTTAAATGAAGGAGTTGGTATAATATGGCATTCTTTTGTGTTAAATTTCCATAATGTCACTTTAGTGGGACATCGTCAACTAGTCACTATGGGATGATTTTTGAGGAATGAATTTTTGTCATAATTTTGATAAATGTATGTGAATATTTCATTCTGCTACTAGCAAGATTTTGTTACTTAGTAACTTTCTTATGTACATTTTTCAAGCACCTTTATACATAGTAAATTATCAAAGATATAAATTTCGCATGTATATTTATATTATTTCTATTAATATTACTTGCATATTATTACACCTTTATTCTATGTTATTTTAATGTAACAATTCAATAATTCTCTTATGTTATTAAAATTAAACTTGTATGTGAATAAAAATCAGTTTGGATGGTGAAAATATCAAATGCTATACTTCTATTCTAGGACAAATTTTCCACACAACCAAATTCCTACATAAAGTCTCTGGAATGGAGATAAGTGTCAACATATTTATAAGTTTTGATTAGAAGCGAGTAAAATTAATTGTGACTTCTTAGTGGATATTGATAATTCTTAAGGTACAACAATCCATTTAATTCATATGTGTTAGCCCCAAGAATTGATGTCTTCATTCTTTAATTTCTTAGTTATATATTTCATGGTCAACCCTTATTTTTTCCTGCTTATGTTCTAGTTCTTTTTTCCCACTTCTATAATTATATTCTTTGGCTTGAAATGGAGCCCTAGTTCAGAGTGTTTATCCCTTGTCACCACTAAGAAGTGAGAGACAATTTACCTTTCTTAGGGGAGAAGCTACATCATGTTTTCTTATATCAATGTGATCAAGTGGAGTTGGTCGTTATAATAGTGGTTTGCAGAGATTGATTCATAATACTCCTTTGGATTTCCCATATAAGGTTGCTTCTTTATTTATTTCAAATCTAATGGATATTCTTTGGTGTGTAGAATTGGTCAAGTTCTTCGTTGGGAGTTATCTCCAACCCTCTGTCTTTTCATTTTTTGCTCTATTTGAAGCCTTGGAGAGCTACAATCTTATCAATGGTTTATCCACAATGGGATAGAGTGGCTTTCTTGATAGGGACAAGCTACTAAATGGTGACAATAGTGTCTCAATTCTATATGCAATGGTCAATGGACTTGTTGGTGACAATCCTTCTATTTTTAATAGAGAATTGAATGATTTGTGTTGTGATGTTGATGTATCATTATATTTTGAGTCATATAATATTTGTAATTCTATTCATTTTCTCATAAATCATGTTGAAGAGGACTCACATGTGCATGTCCTTATTTTTTTCCACCTTTTGATCTTGCAAAATCAAGTGAGAGTTGTACATATTAGTCTTTTGTATCGATGTAATATTTTGCTTAACTGCTTCAATTTTTGTGTGTGGAAAATATGTGTAAATGAACTAATAACGACACACCTTAATGAAACACTATTAGATAATTCAAATGACAGATTTAATTTATTTGAATCATAATAAAATCTCTAAAATCGTTCCATTGCTCTCTAACTCCAAGGATTTATTAAATCAAAGTGGCTCTCAGATTGTGTGCATTGTGATTGTTAAAATGACAACCTAGAGAATGAGAATGATAAACTAGACTATATGTTGTGATGAAATGATTGATAATGAAAGTTGTATGATAATGATAATGAAAGCTATGATACTGTGATCTTGATATGAAATGACACGATAAACTATTATAAACTAAGATGCAAATGATATGAAAGTCCTGATTATGAATGCTAATATGATTGCTATATGATGCTAAATTATTGATGACTCAAATGATGTATGCTAAATTGCTCTAATATGATTCTTGCATAGTAGAGTTTCATAAAGGTGGGATCCATTTCCTGTAGCAAAAGGTTGCTTTTATAGATTTTCAAAGGCAATTTATGATGTGGCAGCAAGCAATGGTTCATATTTGATCTGGATAAATCAATGGTAGAAGATGAAGAAGAAGGGGAAATGAATTCTCTCAGCAAAACATTGTGCCAAGTGATCAGGAAGAAATTATGGATCCATGAAGCCAACTATTTCCAACTGTTTAAAGTTTGTTCCAAAATTGGTTGAGAGATAAAGTAAAATTGAATGCAACTTGAAGCTTTTAACTTTATTGAGAGAAAAGTTGTAGACATGTGCTCAATTGGAAATTTGAGCTATTCAATTTCAGAGGGAAGATATATTATTAAATAAAACCATTGAAATTTGTTTATTTAATAAAAGGGGATGATAATTAAACAAACTATATGATTTTTTTTATTTAATTAAGATAGAAGAATTAGATAATTAAATAAAACAAACTATTGAATTTGTTTATTTAATTAAGATAGAATGTGAATTATGTAAATAAATATTTCTATTTATTTATAAATAGATGAATTAAAGGTTAATTAATTAAATAATTATATTTAATTAATCAGATTTATCCAGACCATTTTTAGGTGTATACATTTTGCCCCTCTTTGAAGTGACGTGTTTACACATTGCTTCAAAGAATCAATTTTTCTGCTAGTATTGACAAAAAAATTCGGATGTGCCCGAGACATTGATTTTTGAGTGATAACGGATATATGCCCCCGGGAGATAAATCGATGAATTTTTGAATTTTTAGTATTTTTTTTGAAATTTTATGATTATATGATGAGTTGATGACATATTTGATGTTGAAGCGATTTATCTCTCGATAAATGATGTAGAAACTGCCCCTGTGATGAATGAATGAATTAAGACCCTCTTTTGAAAAATAAAATAAATCAATCCCATAAAAATCCCACTTAATTAGCCTTTAAAAGGTTAAAAGGTGATTTTGAATTTCATTTGTGCATTTGCAATTTGAAGTTTAATAGTGATTGAGAAACTTAGCAACTTTTGAGCAAGATGGTGACTCCCTACCACACACACCGATTTGAGTGCGTGCAACATCACAACCGCCCAACAGCGTATGGACCTCTGGTACGTACCATGATAAACCTTCTCATAATTTATGCAATTCGTTTTTACCCTCCTTTTTCACATTTGAAATCTGCTTTCCTAGTTTCAGTGCATTCAATGCCCAATATAACACATTGAATGTTTTTTTTAGCGCATAGAATGATTTTGCGCATATAAATTGAATTTTAGTGCCTTGACTGCCTGAAATAGTGCATTGACTGAATTAACACATACATAGGTTAGATTAGCGCATAGATAGGAATAACGCATTGATAGGCTAGATTAGTGCATTGACTTAATGAAATAGCGCATCCAGGGGAATAGCACATTGATAACCTGTATTAGCGCTTTGACTTCCTGAAATGGCACATTTACCAAATTAGCATTTTGATAGACTATTTTAGTGCATTGGTAAATTTAAATGGCACATTGACCTTTTTTAGCGCTTTGATAGACTGTTTTAGTGCATCTAGGTCAGGAAAATGTAATTTCAGTAAACTTCTTGATTTTGATGTTCTTTGATCGTGTCAACCTTTGATGTGATTTTGATTGATGATCCTGATAGATTTAGATGATTATTGATCTCATGATAGGTGAGATTCAATTATTGATTCATGATAATTGACCACATGATAGGCAAGGAACAATTATAATTTGATTGATTAACCTCATGATAGGCGAGGTTGAATGATTGATAAACGTCATGATAGGCAAGGTTGAGTGATAGATCGATTGATTAACCTCATGATAGGTGAGTTTGAATGATAACTTGATGCTCATGAGATTTGATCAAAGTCTCCCCAGAGCTGATTAGATTGATAAGCTAATTGATTTTGATTGATTGAAAATATTACTGATTTGCGATATTTTGTGTTGATAGGAGCCTTTGGCAAATCTACAAATTCATGAGCATTTTCCTAGGACTTGAGATTTGATACCTCATCTAACCTAGCCTAAGACAACTGTTATTTCATGTTGTAGATTATCTTCCTTGTTATACATGCCTCATATTAGGATTAATAGGGGACTCTTGACAGCCCTAGCAGAGAGGTGGCATAGCGAGCATAACACCTTTCACCTTCCTACCGGTGAGATGACAGTGACCTCAGAGGATGTGTACCACATCTTGAGGATACCTATTCTTGGAGAGTTGGTATTAAATGATCAAACTGAGCAGGGAGGGACTAATGCCTTGTGCAGAGTATTTGAGGATGATTGGATGTGTGGTTATGAGATTCCCTAGAGAGAGATGGTTGACACATATGTGACATTATCGTTTGTGCTTGTTGGATTCATCGGTGGTTTCTTATGTCTCGACCATAGGTCGAAGGGACTTTCAGTTGGATGGGGTCAGATCCTAAAGTAGATGATTTTACAGGGTACCAGATATGCATGGGGTTGTTGTATGTTAGCCCATTTATACCATGATTTACATTAGGTGGTTTATCTCAGAGGACGTAGTTTGTCGGTCGGGGTCACCTTATTACAAATATGGGCATGGGAGCATATAGCCATCACACGTCCTATTGCAAATAGAAAACGACCCATTGGAAGACTCTATGTTCATGGCTACACAGGTCCAGTTGTCCAGCATAGGCTGGGAAAATTGGAGTACTGGAGGTGAGTGTTGGATGATCTTGAGGCTATTGTATGGCGGCCCTATATTGGTTGTGAGTCATGGGCAGAGGATGATACAGAGATGTCGTATTTGTGCCAGTCTATGTATTTGATTGGGAGGACTCAATTTGTGATTAAGATATTCTTGCTGAGGAGGGTGATACGACAGTATGGCCGGTTATAGGGCATGCCTCAAGGTGTCACAAATTATGCATGGCGATAGATGGATGCACTAGAGTGGAGGCCCACTCTATCATTTGATGTTGCAGTTGAGGAGTACCAAAGTTTATAGCCAATCATTTGGGATTATCATCCAGAGGTTATTGAGGCTGAGATATCCGAAGAGTATGCACAATACCTCTTTTTACATCCATTTCCATTGATCTCCAATCTAGATGAGTCGGTACCCCTGTTAGATGAGGAGAGGGTAATTGTACATGGTCGCAAGCGAAGGAGGAGAGATGGAGGAGATGTGGAGGAGGAGATGGCGGAGGGGGAGATGGGAGAGGAGGAGATGGTGGAGGAGGAGGTGGAGAGTAGTGATGATTATGGAGATGATGATGATGGAGGTGGTGGAGATGGGGGTGGTGGCAGAAGAGGTGGTGGTAGAGTAGAATTTTTTGTTAGTGATGTCATGGTGCCTCGACATAGGAGGTCTTTGGTTTCTATGGCCCATCAGCTTGTGCAGATTGGACTACCCTCATAATACCAGTAGACACAGATTGTTTCCTTATAGGTACAGGTTCAGACACTACAGGGTCAGTTAGCACAGGTGCAAGGTTTGTTAGTATAGGCACAAGGATAGGTAGCTACCTTGACAACAGAGAGAGATGCAGCCAGATAGCAAGGCGAGCAGGTAGTGGCCTTAGCCGATAGACTGTAGAGAGTGGCTGAGGGGACCATTGTAGATGATATGATGAGAGAGGTCACTTGAGTTACCTAAGAGGCCGATTACTACAAAGGCCGATATCATCAGGTTGTTCCTACAAAGCAGAGAGTCAATTATGTAGAGTCTAGATCAACCCGCAACCACTCTCAGACCACCAACATGGGCATGACACATCCACCACGTTGAGATCCTTGTCCAAACCTAGGTACAGGTGTAGCAGGGGAAGGTACATCAGGTGCAGGAGGTCTAGCGAGACCAACGAGGTCTGGGGGGATCACCTCATAGCTTTTATGATTATACTTTATGTATTTGAGATTGTTGATGATGTACACTCCGATTTTGACTTACTGCCATCTTGATATTGTATCTCTTGACATTATTCAGATATCATTGTATACTTGACATTATGATTTTTGGGATTTATGTGATATGTGATGGATTCTTGATCTATATGTGCTCTATATGATTATTATGATGATTGCCTATGATATATGCATTTAACTTACATATTCTATATGTCATGCGATGCCTATATGATGATGATGTTATGAATATGCACTGATAAAATTATGATGTATGCATGCAATGGTAAAATAATGTTTAGTATAAATATGCCATGGGATGAATGTGATAATGTGGATGATATGTGATGCTTGGATAATGTTTTTATATGTGTTATGAATAATGTGAATGTGATATGAAATGGATTTATGATGATGTAAATGATATGTAATACAACTTGTTTTTGATATTTTTTGATGCAAATATATGATGTGATGTATGGAAAAATGTATGATATGGTAATGTCAATGATGATGCCACTATATGCAAGATTTGTTTTTGTTATTTTTTGATACAAATATATGATGTGATGTATAAATGAATGATTGATATGATCTAATGTATATTGCATTCTAATATGTCATGCAAATTATTATGCAGCTACACGAGAATAATAATGTTTTTGTTTATGTCAAGCATACTCAGTTCATTAAACGATAGAGATAATATTGTTTTTTTGAAATCTTTGCCAACCTTGAAACAATCTATTTTGCAGATGCAAAGCTATTATGAATGCAATCTAATTTAAGTATGCAAATCTATATATGAAAAATTTGTCATCTTAACAATCTATTTATCATGGTTTTTATCATCATTGAGCCTTTGAAATGATAAAAGTGAGCATCAATGGTATAAATTAGACCATGATGACCTGAATACTTCTTTCATGATTTTTGATATTACAAGTTAATACAAGCATCTAGGTATAATTAAACCAAGATGACTTGAGAATTTCTTGTGTAAAGCATACAAGAATCAATCATTTTCCTATGTGAATCCGAAATGTCATCAGTGATACTTGGTAGAGCATGTCTCGCAACAATTCTCATAGGAATAATGATTAACTCAGAGACAACAGAAAAAGAAAAATAATACTCCTTCCTTATTTCTCTAGTTCAATACATCATCGAGTTGCTCCAAAGATATGATAACAAAAATCAAAGTACAACATTTGAACATTCAAGCTAAAGTGGTAAAATCATGATTCAAGAGAACATCATCCATTTAGATTTGATTTGATTGATTGATTCAAGCTGTTTGATTTGGATAGTTTAATCTTCTGATGATTGTTGATTGTTTGATATTGTGTTTCCCTATGATCATTGTATTTGCTACGTTTGTCATACTATTGTTTGTCAGTTTATTTAAGCCCATAGTTTGTTACGCCCAGTGAGTTCAAGATTTTTCCCCCAAGCTAGGGTGAGACACAACTACATTTCTAGGATATGTATGTGAGGTTCTTCGATGATAAACAAAATGATGGCAAAAACGACCAGTCAAGACATGCTCAAATAGATGGAACAACTAGTCTATCACAATTAGTGCTTATTTCCAAGTTTTCACTACTTGTTTCTATTGCATTATTTTAGATTTTATGATTTTTTTGTTGTTACCAAGACGCCTATTTGCCAAGTTTTCATCAAGACAACGATTTATGTTTTTATTTTATTTTATTTTTTTGTTATTTTTTTTGCAGAAATTTCACCATGCATTGCATAATTCAAGTATAGAACTTTCTAAGATGGATACTATTGATAGCTTCAACGAATAGACCCCCTTCAGGTGTAGACAACTGATAAGCCCCTGATCCATAGACTGATATGATGACGAAGGGACCTAGCCAATTTGGTTCAAACTTACCCTTCTTTTCACGATCCTATTGATTGTGAGGGTTTTCCTTTAATACTAAGTCTTAAAATTGAAATTCCCTTGGTTTGAATCTATGATTGCAACTCTGGGACATCCTCTGTTGATATGTTTTCAAGTGATCCATAACTTGTTGACAACTCTCATCTAACAGTTCCAACTCTTGAAGTCTAGACACTCTATAATCCTCATTTGAAATGATCCCTTTAATGACACACAAAGTGATGGTATTTCAACCTCAATAGATAGAATGGCCTCTGATCCATATACCAAGGCATATGGTGTAGCTCCTGTAGGTGTTCTGATACCGGTTTGATATGCCCACAAAACAGGATTCAGTTGAACGTGCCAATCACGTCTAGCATCGTTGACCATTTTCTTTAAGATTTTCAGAATATTTTTCTTTGAGGCCTCTGCCTGGCCATTTCCCCAGTGTTGAAAAGATATGCTAGATATGAAACCGCTCACACAGTTCTTGGACATCCTGATTCTTAAAAGGTCTACCATTGTCAATGATAATGGACTAAGGAACACCATATTGACAGATAAGGTAATTTAAGATAAAGAATGAAATATGTTTTCCTGTGATGGTGGTTAGGGGTACAACTTCAATTCACTTTGTAAATTACTTTCTGGTTGTAATGATAAATTTATGTCTATTGGATGAAGAAGGGTGAATTTTACCTACCAAATCCAATCCCCATTGACAAAAAGGCCATGTTATTGTGAAAGGTTTTAGTTCATGTGCTGGTACATGTATAAGCTTGCCATGGATTTGACATTTTTGGCATTTATTTACATACTGAAAAGAATCCTTCTCCATATTCGGCTAGTAATACCCCAAACGAAGGAGTTTCTTCGCTAGAGTTAGACCACTCGAGTGAGTCCCACATATACCTTCATGAATTTCATGCAAGGCTGTTTCAACTTCGTGAAGTTTTAGACACTGTAGGAGAGTACCATCAAGACCTCAGTGATAAAGTATGTCGACAATCAAGGTATGTCGTGTGGCTTGGCAAATGAAATTTCATTTTTGGTTTCGGGAAAGATCGGGAGGAAGGGTATTATCTTTTAAGTAAGTATAAATCTTCCCATAGATGGAGGTTTCATGGTCAATGATATGACATATCACTTGGGATTCGAGATTGTCGTAGGATAGATTGGACACCTATTCCACCATAAACTCATAATGGCTTCGTTGTTCCGATATTTGCAAGAGAGATGCGATTATAGCCATAACATCAACAACTTTTTTTTCCGTCCTTGGTATCTTTTCAAATTTGATATCGGCAAAGCACTTTTTGTAATCATCCACCATTTTCTTATATGGCAACAACTTGTCATCCCTTGTTTGATAATCATCATTTACCTGATTAATGACCAGTTGTGAATCTCCATAGACCTGTAGCTCTATGATATTCCATTCAACTGCTATTTCGACACCAATGATTAATGCCTCATATTTAGCTACATTATTTGTACAAGGAAAGCTTAGTTTGTAGGACTTTGGAATTGTATGTCCTTGAGGTGTGATAAATAAGATCCCAACACTTGATCCATGTTGTGTGTAGGAGCCATCAAAATATAGTATCCATTGTTGTGGTGTGATGGTAAGAACATATGCATCAGGAAATTCAATGCTCATTGGTTGATCATCTTGTAGAGGTGCTTTAGTTAACTAATCGACTATCACTTTTCCCTTGATGGATTTTTTATCTACATATTGGATATCAAACTCGCTCAAGATCATGACCCATTTGGCTAGCCTTCCTATTAAAGCAGCTTTACTGAGTAAGTATTTCAGTGGATCAATCTTAGCTATGAGTTTAATCGTGTGAGTTAGCATATAATGGTGCAGCTATTGAGTAGAAAATACTACTACCAAACAAGCTTTCTCAATGAAGGTGTAATTGATCTCATAACCATTCAAAGTTCTACTAATATAATAAATAGCTTGTTCCTTCCCTGTAGGATCTTCTTGTGCCAATAAAGCACCCAATGAAATATTTGTTGTTGCTATATAAAGTAATAATGGCTTTCCTTCTATAGGCGACACCACTATTGGTGGAGACATGAAATATTGTTTTAGTTGATTGAAAGTAGTTTCACATTTATCATCCTATTTGAAAGAGACATTCTTATGTAGCAAGTGATTGAACGGATGACTCTTGTCCTCCAGTTGAGAAATGAACCTTCGGATTGACTGAAGCCTTCCCTGTAGAGACCGTAGTTGATTGATGTTTCTAGGTGGTGGCATCTCCATAATAGCCTTGACCTTGGCGGGATCCACTTTAATACCTTTCTATGAAACTATGTACCCTAGAAGCTTTGCCGATGTTACACCAAACACATATTTCTTGGGATTTAATTTGGTGTTGAACTTTTCTAGACAAGTGAAAATTTTGTCTAGGATCGCAAGATGTCCTTCTCTGGTATATGATTTTTCCAATAGATCATCCACATAGTCCTCCATAAAAGTATGCATCATATCGTGGAAGATGGTGGTCATTGCTCTTTGATATGTAGCCCCTACATTTTTTACCCCAAAAGGCATCACATTCCAACAAAATGTTCCCCATGGACAGGTGAATGTTGTTTTCTCTTGATCCTTTGGTGCTATCTTGATTTAATTATAACCTAAGAAACCATCCATAAGTGACAACATGGCATGTCTAGTTGTCAAGTCTACAATAATGTTAATGTTTGGTAAAGGAAAATCATCCTTCAGACATGCCTTGTTGAGATCCTTGAATTTGGTACATATCCTGATGCTATTGTCTAGATTATAAACTAATACATTTTTTGATATCCACTCAGCATAATATATTGGATGAATGAAATCAAAATCTAACAGTTTCTTGAGTTCTGCCTTCACCAACAAGGCAATACACAAATGCATTTTCCTTAGCTTTTGTTTGATTGGTTTCTTCCTAGGAGGTAGAGATAGATGATGCATCAGGAGATCTCGATCTAAACCCGACATATCAGAGTAAGACCAAGCAAAGTTGATTTGTCTTTCTTCAAAGAACTTGGTTAATGCTAGCTTTTCCTGTTTAGTCATTGATGCTGGCAGATGTAATATCTTTACTTTGTCTTATGTGCCCACATTGATAGACTAAGTTGGCTCAACCAACATTGATGATCTCTTGTGATAATGTTTGGGAAGAGTGTCAAATCCCCCATCTTTCAGTGCCTCATAGAGGTTTTCACTATCAGATGTGCTCTTTATTTTTACTTTTTCTAGATCTAACACTACCATTAAATGGTTTTCACCATTAGATCTTTTGTTCATATTTTCATTTTTGCAGTTGGAAGATTTGACACCCTCCTGACTTGAAGCTTCGCTATGATTTTCATGGTTGGAACAAGTTTCAAGATTGTTGGAGCAAAGAAAGTTAACCATGACATCATCATGCACAAAGATAGGAACGTTAGAAGGCTCAGTTTGGTCCCAGTCAATAAGCTCGGGGTGTAGTAAGGGTAAAAGATCATTAGATTGATAAAGGTCAACAATAGTGAAAGTCCAAATAGAATGTCATCAAAAGTTCTGTAGGGGTGTCGAGGTTTATGATGTTACTTTCCTCCAAGTCTATCTCACTTGAAGTCTGTTCATCCTCACTTGAGTCATTGATATTCTATGATCCAAACACAAGGGGTCTAGTCCCTGAGATTTGTCCCTCCTCATGTGTAGGTGCATACCTTTGTATTACATCCATTTATTTGTCTTCAAAGGATACCTCAGATAGAAAATTCCACTCATACTCATTAGAGTCTATCTCATACGTATCACTAGCTTGCAGTTGTAGGATTCTTTCAACAAAATTTTTGGTGGCTTCTTCTTTTGTTTCCTCTTTATATCCCAATCTAATCTTTTCCTTTTCATGGAGTGTAAGAGGTTGAATAGGTTCTACATTGCCCTCTTTCATTTTACCGATAGGTCCTTGTCCTTCATACCCCATCTTCTCTAGGATTGTCTTTCTTTTTCCATATTTATCCATTTGTATGTTAGGGGTTGTTGATGTAGATGCTTCCTCATATTTGTAGAGCCAATTCAAGACAACCTTATCTTATGATTCATCAACCAAAGTGCCAGCCTTTACAAATCTACCATCAAAAACTGTGATAGGTTGTGATGATCGTTGCATTGATGTTGACGGTTTTCCATAAGTTCTTGGTGAAGGCAACAATTGTGAAAGACATAAAGATTGTTGAGTGGAATACTCTCCCATGCCTTTGTCTCTTAATTGGTTCTTTTCTTTGAATTGCTTTGATAAAGAGTTTTCATTGTTTGCTGTAGTAGAATCAACAATACCTTTGTCCTTTGATTGGCCATCTTTTCAACCCATTTTGACACAACATTTGATTGCCTCTCATTGTTTGATGAATTTGGAGTGCTAGCTTCCCTGTTATGAGGGATAAAAGTATCTTGAGCTGCCTTAAGCATGTTACATTGTTGGGGACTATTTGAATCAGATGAGATGGTTATTTCTTATCCATTGACTGGAAACTTCAAGCACTGATGATAAGTGGACGACATTGCTTGCATCTCGTGGATCCATGGATGCCCTAAAAGTATATTATATGTTAGGTCTTTGTTTAACACTTGGTAGATTATCTCTTTCGCAATTGGTCCCACTTGGATAGGTAAGATAATCAGTCCTTTGGAAGATCTCTCTTCGAAATCATATTCTTTTATTGTAATTTTCCTTCTTGCATCAATAGCATTCTCAGAATATCCTAGTGCATGGATCACTTTTAAAGTACAGATATTCAAACCAGCTCCACCATCTATAAGAACACGCTTGAATCAATGTTTGTTAATGAGAATCTCAATATGGAGGGCAACATTGTGTGGATGGTTTAGTGATACATCATCTTGCTCAAAAAAGGATAGGTAGTAAGGAGCGGTTAAGTGTCCCACCATAGCCTGGAATTGACAAAATTCCAAGTTATTGGGTACTGTTGTGGCAACAAGAGCTTGTTCTAGGATTTCCTTGTGTGCTGGTGATATTTTCAAGAGTTCTAATATTGAAATTTGTGCTGGTATCTTCTTCAACTGATCGATTATGTTGTACTGATTTGTAGGGGCAATAGTTGTTTTAATTTTAGAAGGAGCATCTGATGATTTAGATGCAACTCCTTTCAATATTACCTTATCATGTCCTCTTGTTGTTATGCTGACTGGTTGATATTCTTGATTTTGTCTGATTTTTATGACATTAATCTGATTTTCATTTGCAACAATGTTTGTGGTTTGATGATCAACTGTAATGATGTTATTTCTGTCATTAATTTCTGCATTATGAGTTTGATAATCAGCTGCAATTATGTCATTAATATAATTTCCAGCAGCACCAAATTCCTTTATTTAATTTTCAGCAACAACAAAGTCATGTTTATCATTGATTTGAGAGTTATTAGTTTTATTTTCCACTACCTTGATATGGAGAATAGTGGAGTCATAAACACAATTTACATTTTTGCCTTTACCATCTGTAGAAGATGATTCCTCTTTTTCGTAATTTGGTAAAATATTTTTGAATGCCTCATGATCATTGTTTGTTTGTAGTCCTTCAACAAATATTTTCTTATTTTCAATCAGATCTTAGATTAAATGTTTCGATTGCCAACAATTGTTTGTTTTGTGACCTTTATTTTTTATGATAGTCACAACAATGTGCATCATTCCACCAAAATGGTTTGACTTGTGGATCCCAGTTTTGTGACTCTTGTAATGTTACAAGTTTGGCTTCAATAATTTCCTTTAATGTTGATTCCAACGATTGTTCTAAAGGTGTGAATTTCCTCTTATTTGATGGCTTTTGGAATGGTAGTGATTTAGATCCAATATTGTTCAAACTGCTATTTTGATCTATATTTAGATTATTGCCTTCGTTATTGTTTTGATTTGTCTTTGTGGTAGATGTTGTTAAATTGAATATTGGTTTTGCGCTTTGTGTTTTAGTCACAACATCATTGTTTCCAACATTTCTATATTTTTTCCAAAACTTGGGTTTATCGTTGTTGTTGTTGTGATTAGAGGAATTGAAATTATTTGATCCTTCATTGTATGTTTTTAGGACTCCTCTCTTGACCAAAGCTTCTTCTATCTTGAGACCATTTTCAATCATTTTCTCAAATGTAGGTGGACATTGTAGTTCAAGTCTATAAACTCATATCATCATTTAAATTGTCCATGAATAGTTCCATCTTTTCCTTTTCAGGTATGGAACGCAGATATCTTGCAAACAACCATCTCCATCTTTGAAAAAATGAGAGAAATGGTTCACCTTTATTTTGTTTAGTATTGCAAAGATCCTTCACTGTGATCTCTTGTTGTATGTTGTAGGAGTATTAGTGCAGGAGCACCCATAGGTTGCCACAGGTTGTCTAGGAAAACTAAGCAATCTAATTTAGTTCATTTGTGTGTGAGCCTTAGTGGCATTTTTGTAGTGATTAGATGAAGGTCATGTTGACCACTGAATAGGTGTAATAGAGTTGTAGATCAAATGAGGTTTAGGATTTTTGCAAGGTGCAAATAGGGCTAGGAAGTTGTGTTGCAACTGTGCAACATTTGAAATGTTGCTCAACAACATTGTCAATTGGAGCTACAAGTGACCAAGAAGAGCCCAAGGGAGAGGATAACTTTGGTGACCCTATTTATGGGATGCCTTGGCATTGGGGTGAGGTTGGAAGCCTTTCATATTGTTTAAGTTTTTGAAATTCAAGAAAAGCATATGTGATTGTGTGTGCAATTTTTGGTTTTTGTATTGCAGTGATGTTTTAATGGATTATTTTTGGCACTGTAACTCATGCATGATGTAGGGTAGTTGTTCTTTGAATTCTGAGTGGCATTAGATAGCTTGTTAATTTAGCTTTAAGCATTTGTTTGTAAATAGTTTGTGTTCTACACTGTTGCTGGTCTGAACCAGGCAGTTTGTAAAGAATGGAGTGTTAGTTTACTTTCCCACCATACAAATTGTACGACCCTTTGGGATTAGTGACTAGACTCCATGGGTGTACATATAGTAGGAGTTAGAGCCTTTGAAAACATAGGAGATTTTGATGGAGTCTTATCCTAGGCGAGCCAGAGAAGAGCCCGGTTAGGAAGGACCATAGTGCAGAGCACTTAATTTGCAGAGGTGTTAACTTTGTGACAAATTTCCTTTTGGAGAAGGAAGATATGAGTCTTACCAAGCTATGGTAAAAAGGAAGAGACTCTACCAATCCATTTGTGAGGGAAGAACTTAGGAAGTTGTAGAGAAGCCAGGAAAGGCTTAAAAAGCCTTCGTTTTGCTCATTTTTAGGTTAGGGCATTGTATGGCCAGTTGTGGCCCAATACCCCAAAAATCCTTGAGAGGTGGGCATATGAACTGGGAATCCCAAGAAAAGATTGGGGTTTTCTTTGGAAGGACTAGGGGAAAAACCCTGATTTCTCGGAGAAGGAGACCTAATAGGGCTAGTAGCCTTCTAGGCCTAATGAAGGAGTTTGGTGAAAGCGACTTGCAGATGGAGCTAGGTGGATCCCTAATACCCCTAGTAGGATGGATTGAAGCTTTTGGAAGCACATCCACACCTCTGTAAAACCATTTCAAGAATTTGGAGGTTAGTAGCCTTTAAGATAGTTTAAGGGCTAATGGCTAGTGTTACAAGATTGCACCAAGTTTTTACTTGGGAGGAGGAGATTTGTTGATAGTTGGGTTGGCAAGGAGAACCAGGGGATCCTAAGAAGGAAGAGATCCTATAGGTTGCAAGTGATGGAGAAAGACACCCTAGAAGTCTTCCAAGAAAGACTTAGAGCATGAATCAGTGAGTGATTCACCCAACCTCCCTATCAGATTGGTATTAGAGCCCCAAAAATATTTGGGATTAATTATTGTATGTCAGAGATTGAGTCTAGTGGTTCTACAATCATGGTGAAAAATATAGAATTGGCCAAGAAGGTCGAAGATCAGGAGGAAGACAATAGGCTATTGAGGGAAAGAATAGGCCAACTTGAGCAAGCAATGAGTAATGTACAGACCAAGACTGATGAGGTCAGTGATAAATTGGAAGGAAGAGTACCCAAGAGTGAAGAGTTTGCAGAGGAAGACAAGACCCCTGAACCTAACCCTGTTTTGCAAGAAGAGCCTTTCTTGAAGGCATTGAAGGCTATGAGTGGAAAACCACTTGAAGGCATACCACTGTTTAGTGGAAAATTGGAAGAAGATCTAGTCATGGACTGGATAGAGGGAATGGAAAACCATTTTGAGTGTGATGGAGTCACTGAAGCACATAAGGTAAAAGTGGAAAAATCAAGACTAAGAGGTTCTGCTTTGACATGGTGGAAGTTCATCCAAACAAAGAGAGAAAAGGAAGGCAAGAAACCTATTTCCACTTGGAAGGGAATGGTTGTTAAAGTGAGAGAGGCATACATGCCAGATGACTATGAAATTCAATTGCATAAGAAAAGACAGAGCTTGAGACAAAGAGACCAAGATGTAAATTCCTATACAGAAGAGTTTCAAAAACTTTGCATGAGGTCTAATGTATTTGAGGATGAAAGCCTTAAGGTGGCTAGATACCTTAATGGTTTGAAGTGGAACATACAAGAGGAGATGACTCTTCTAAGTCCCAAAACAGTACACCAATGTTATCAATTGGCTATAAAGATTGAAGAGAAAAGTAAAAGGAAACATGACCAGACTTCCAAGAGCAGAGGAAAAGGTAGAGATCAAAGAGGACATAGAGGTAGATACCAAGATAGAGGGACTGAACAAAGAAGTCAAGGAGAGTCTAAACTCACAGAGCATGGAAGTGAAACAACTTCTAGAGGAGGTTATGGAAGAGGTAGAGGATTTCGAGGAGGTTCTAATAGAGGAAGAGGTGCAGACCGAATTAACTCGTACTTTGCTAGCATGAAATGTTATAACTGTGGCCAAGTGGGACATCCTGCTTATAGGTGCCCATAGAAAGCATCTTCTTCTAACACAGATAAGATAATAACATATGCTCAAGAAGACACTATGAGTGTCAAGTCACCAAAGGTTAGCCATATTGAGTCAGAAATAGGGGAGAACTTGATGTTTAGAAGGGTTCTATTCAGGCAACTAGTCAAGGAGGAGCCAAAGCAAAGGAGAGCCTTATTCAGAGTGAGATGCAAAATACTTGGGAAGGTGTGCAAAGTTATAGTGGATTCAGGGTCCACTGATAACATCATCTTAGAGGAAGCAGTAAAGAAGCTAAAATTGGAAAAGATGCCCCATACTAATCCTTACAAGGTAACATGGCTGAATAAAGGGCAGAGTATCCTTGTGAATGAGCAGACATCAGTGGAATTCTCCATTGGAGGATACAAAGACAAATTGGTTTGTGATGTGTTGCTTATGGATGCATGCCATCTTCTATTGGGAAGGCCATGGCAATATGATAGAGGAGCCATCCATGATGGAAAGGAGAACACCATCTTATTCAAGAAGGATGGTAAAACATTTAAGTTACAATCATTGTTGGATGAAGAAGAAGTATAGTCAAAGACCCCTAGTGTCTTGTTAAGCAGTGGCAAGGAGTTTATCAACACTCTTCAACAAGGAGGTGAAGGATATGTTATTATGGTACAACCCAAGGAAGAAGACAAGACTAAGTAGACACCTATACCAGAAGAAGTCTAGAAGTTACTTGAGAAGTTCAAGGACATAGTCAGTGATGGGACACCAGCAACATTACCTCCAAAGAGAGCTATCAGTCATTAGATTGACTTCATACCAGGGGCTTTATTACCGAACAAAGTAGCCTATAAACTCACACCATATCAGAACCTAGAAGTGTCTAGGCAAGTGCACGAGTTATTAGACCAGGGACTAATCAGGAAGAGCATCAGTCCATGTGGAGTACCGGTGGTCTTAGCAACCAAGAAAGGTGGTAAGTGGAGACTTTTCACTGACTCTAAGGCTATCAATAGGATTACAATCAGATATAGATTTCCTATTCCTAGGATAGAGGATTTGATGGACTGTCTTGGAGGGGAAAAGTACTTCACTAAGTTGGACCTCAAAAGTGGGTACCACCAGATTAGAATCAAAGATGGGGATGAATGGAAGACAAATTTTAAGACAACTGATGGGTTGCATGAGTGGAGAGTTATGCCATTTTGCCTCTCAAATGCCCCTAGCACATTCATGAGGCTCATGAATGAAGTGCTTAAGGATTTCACAAGGATATTTGTGGTAGTGTATCTAGATGATATACTTGTATTCACCTAAAATTGGTCTCGAGCATCCGATTAATTAGATACAAATTATTTGATTAATTATCCTAATTTCCTCTACTATTGAATAAATAGAAATATTTATTTATATAGTTCACATTTAAATTCATCTTAATTAAATAAACAAAATTAAATACTTTGTTCAATTTAATTATCAAATCCCTATTTCAATCTATCACATCGATCTTAAATTAATTAAATAAAGATTAAACGCTTTATTGATTAATTGCCATTTTATTCTGTTTAATTTAATAAACAACTATCCTATAGTTCATTTTATTAAATTATTTATCCCTCTTTTGCTAATTTAAATAAATCAAAAATATTTGAATTAAAACACAAGGAATATTCCATCTATATTCTCTCAAAACTGAATTAGATATCCTATGTCTAATCTATGTCACAATTAATGCTTTGAAACTTCACAGGAAGTTTTGGAGACAAATTGGAGACAAATTCCAAAATCTTCTCTCAATCCTCCTCCATCAATATTTCCTCTTCTCTTGCCTGGTGTTTTCATGGGTAGAGACAATCTCCATTTTTCTCTCAATCTCCTCCATCTTTCACCATTCAATCCTCCAGATTGAATCCAAGCCTCTCAAAGCTTTCCCTGTGCATTTCTACAGCCAAGAAATCTATAAATACAACCTCATTGAACCAAGAAAAAGATCCAGATAATCTAACTTTTGCACTCTTACTCTGCAGGAATTCAAGCATCAAAGCATTCAAGCAATCAAGCATCCGAAATCCAACAATTAAGCTTTCACATCAATGGCTGCCTCCTGTAGCTACAATTATCTATTTCATGTCCATGTCATGCTAGTTTAATTCATTTATCATCTAGTATTGTCTTTTAGCTCCATATTATTGCATTAGTATCATCTTATTCTTCAGATAGTCATTTTAATAATCATAGTGCTTAACAATCTGAGAGCAATTTTGATTTAATAAATCTTTGAAGATAGAGAACAATATGACGCTTTCAATTGATTACTGTTTTGAATTGATTCAATTTGATTAATCTTTGATATAATGTCTTATTAAGAAGTGTTTTGTGCTTTACACCTAATCCACCACTTACAATTTGGCACCCACTGTGGGGCATTAACCCCAATTTTTCCCAAATTTGCAATTTTTTTGGAAAGTATCACACAGGTTCCTGGTGTGTTTTTCTTGTAGCGCTTCCGTTAAAAGTTTTAGCACTTCCAGTCAAAATTTCAGCATTTTCAATTTTGGTGCTTCCGGTCACTGTTTTAGTGCATCAGGTGATTTAGCGCTTCCATGGCAAACTTCGACGCTTCGGTGTCTTGTTTCGGTGCTTTCGAGTTTTAGCGCATCAGGTAACTGTTTTAGCGCTTCGGTGCAATATTCTAGCACTTTTGTAAAACTCAGTCTAGATCCGATGCGACCGTGGCCAAATTTTTTTTTTTTTCACAGTTGGACTAAAACCTATCAATCTAGGATAGTCACTTCAAAGTTTTCTAAAATTGATCAATCTAGGATAGTCACTTCAAAGTTTCTAAAATATATCAATCCTAGGATAGTCACTTTCTTGTTTTTCTTAAAGCAAATCTATCAATCCTAGGATAGTCATCACATTCTTACAGTAGAAGTTAAAAAGAACATCATGATTTCTTTGAAGCAACACCTTCACATAGATTAGAAAATTTCTTTTTGGGCTTTTAAAATAGAACAAACTTATATGCTGTGTTTGTGGTGATTAGGCTTATGCTCTCCCCTTAACTGGGTGACCAAGGTGCCATATTCACTTTTATTTCATGTCATTTACGCTTTATTAAATCCTTTAGCAGGCCTTCCGTAGTGGGAAAAAGTACTCACCCTATGGGAACGACCTAAGTGGGAACAACCAAAGCCAAGTTTTCCAACCCACTATAATAAAAATGCAAGTTGTTGATGAAAGTCCAACTTGACGGTAGTGAGCAAGATAACCATCCCCAAAATCTTTGTTCTAAAGATTGGAAGGTCTCCTGAGGGAGTTTATCTATTTGCTGCACCGCACGGAAAACCTTTCTAAAAACCATAGAGTAGTATCTCGCTGAGTCAGTATCCATACATTGTCATACTCACGGTGCAAGGGGAGGGAAGAATTTTCCCCTAAGACACTCACAATATAATTACCAAGGATCGCTTTCTCAAGGGATTCGGTATCCACTTCCGTCACTTTGAGTACGCGCCTGGCAACAACAAAAACACGGGCCCCCTCTAAGGGGTGACACTACTGTGTGAGTCAACGTAATTCAAGATGTTGGCTGTGAGTATAATGATGACCTACTTGTCCTTAAGTGTGAGTCTTTTTGATTTGTGTACAATTGTCAAAACAACTCGTCAAAATCAATAAGAATCATTCGTGATTTTTGAACATACACGATCTATTCAGTTAAAACAATTATTCACAATTGCTTGTCATGTTTTCACAAATTCATTAAAATCAGATTTAAAGATCATCTTGAAAACAACAAAGTCAAGTTAGATTAGAAAACCCCATGCTTCGAAAGTGGAAGTCCACCACGTTTCTCAAAAGAAAAATCAAAGTCACAAAACCCAAGAAACCTCTCGGTTATAGAAATAAATTGAGAAAACAACATTTTCTATATCAAAATCGGAAACTCTTTTTACAACATAGAACATTCATCCACATATATCATGATTTTGCTAGGGGTCACACATTAGATTACATTGTAGAACCACTCTATTCACGAGCCTTCTTTCAAAGAAGAGCTCTCACTCAGTATCACAACCATAGTCAGCGCATACATCCTTCTTATCTTCCATAATCCCTAATACAGTATGCCACAAGGTCAGATTAGATTTTATAATAGCGAGTCATAAAAGTCCTATTTTCAGCATTATGGAAAACCCGTTTCAGCGCTTTTGGTCACTGTTTTATCGCTTCGATGAAATAGCACTTTCGGGCACTATTTCGACGCTTACAGTCGGTATTTTAGCACTTATGTCAAACAACGCTTTCATCATATTTTCCAACGCTTTCGGGCACTGTTTTAGTGCTTCTGTCAAAGTAGCGATTCCATCAATTTCTGCAGCACTTTCATGCACTGTTTCAGCGCTTCTGTCAAAGTAGCGCTTCGGTCACCTGTTTCAACGCTTCTGTCAAAGTAGCGCTTCGGTCACCTATTTCAACGCTTCAGGACTCTGTTCTAGCGCTTCTATGAAATAGCGCTTCTGTACTCTATTTTAGCGCTTTTAAAACAGAGAGTTCGAAAATCATACCAGTCAGTCCATCTGTCTTTTATCTACTGTTTCACTAGAACACAAATTTTCTTTTCATCAGAATCACTGTTTAGGAACCAAAATCAGAAAGGTTTATACAAATTTCCAATCTTATCAACTGAAACAAGATCTTGCAAATCACAAGTATCAAAATCAAATACACAATCAATTACTACACTGAAGTTTCATTATCACGATACTATCATCCTTCATCACGAAACCAAGTATAGTAATCAAATTTTTAGCATTGTCTCATCAATAAGATCAGTAATCTCATTTGACTTTGTTTAAAAATTTAAAATTGACACTATCCAGCATATAAGATCAACATTTCGGGAGAGAGGGGAAAAAATTTGTATGCCAATCTTCACTAGGTACCAAAAAAAGAGACTCTTAGAGCAAGAAATTTTAAAATCACAAGAAATGGCAGAGGAAAATCCTTGGAACAATCTGAACCAAAATGATAAGAACGAAATAACTCCAGAGGATATCCAAGTAGCTCAACAAGATCCCAAGTTCCATATATTTATGGAAAAGACTCTAGAACAAGATATGGAGAAGTATCTTTTGATGTTGGCTAAATCAGGTGCAAAACTTCCCAAAGACTTCGACGTGAATCGTCTGAAGGACACACCTGAAACAAGTGAGACTGAAATTCCATGACCTAAGCAAACAATAGATCCAGTTGCTACTTTAACATCACAGATGCAAATGTTACAGCAACAAATACAAGATATGATGAAAGGGACTACCAAGAGATATGCGATACAGGACATTTGTGCTTATCCTTTTGACGTAACGGTCGACTTGATACCTTTTCCTAGACATTGTGAGATCCCAAAATATGATAAGTATAATGGAAGAACGGATCCAATAGATCATATCAGAGAATTTAAAACAATGAGTCTTGAGTTTTCCCAAGAGGAAACTTATTTAATGAGATTATTCCCAAGGAGTTTGGGAGGATCATGCATGGAATGGTTTTCGAAATTAAAACCAGGTATCAGAACTTTTGAGGAACTCGTCAACAAATTTATCTCTCAATACTCCTTCAACATCCAACACGATGTTACAATCAAAGATCTTTACAATCTAAAACAAAACAAAGGAGAAACATTCTTGTCTTTTCTCCAAAGATGGCGATGCTTGTTCGCTAGATATCCTAGATCCATTCCTGAAGAAGAAAATATGGAGTTGTTCATTGAAAACTTGACGGAAGAAATGAGTTATAGACTGGAACTACAATGTCCTCCAACATTCGAGAAAGTGATAGAAAATGGTCTTAAAATCGAAGAGGCGTTAGTCAAGAGAGGAGTTATCAATCATTTTAATGATAAAACAAACAACACTAGTAACTCCTCCAATCAATACTCAAGTGGTGAGAAGATAAAATTTTGGAAAAAGAATCGAAATAAAAATGAGACAACAAATGATCCCCAAAATGTCCAACCGGTTTTTAACTTGACCACGTCCATATCAAAGAATCAAAACAATGAGAAAAATTTCAAGTCAAATACCATACAAAGCAATGAGATCATAAAAACACAGTCATATCAAAAACCGTCAAATTGGCGAAGGTTCACACCTTTGGGTCAAACAATGGAATCAACAATGAAAGAATTAGTTACCAGAGGCCTTCTCACTGCACAGGAAGCTAGATTCTGGGATCCAAAAGTCAAACCATCATGGTGGAATGATGCTGATTATTGCAACTTTCATAATAACAAGGGTCACAAAACAAATGACTGTATGGAGTTGAAACACGCAGTACAAGATTTGGTGGACAACAAAAAAGTGTATGTAGAGGAACCTCAAAATAATAACGATCATTCCGCATTCAAGGATCCTTTGCCAAATTATGACAAAGGAGCATCATCCTCTTCAAAAAAACAAAGGAAAGAACTCCAATCATATCTATGACAAAACAATCCTTTGTCTATCTGAAGTAAAAAATGATCATACAATTAGTGATAACATTGATGAAAATGAAACCAACAACATTACCTCTTTGGATCTACTCCCAATTGTGCAAAACTTTGATAACCAAATCAATGTCTTAAAAATAAGAGAAAATCAAGAACATCAACCAGCCAATGTGATAACTAGGGGACAATCCAAGGTAGTGTTAAAGGGAATTGGCTCCACACATGCAGTTCCGCCTCCATCACATTATAATGTTATCGATCAAGAACATCAACCGACAAACGTCATGACTAGGGGGCAAGACAAGGTAGTGTTAAAAGGAGTGGGATCTCAACGTGCGGTTCCGCCTCAATCTCATTATAATATTGTCGACCAATTGCAAAACATCCCCGCACAAATATCGATACTGGAACTCCTTAAATTGTCACCATCACATAAGGAAGTTCTCGAACAAGCTTTAGTTGCCACAACCGTACCAAAGAATCTGGATGTTTATCAATTCCAAGCTATGGTGGGACATCTGACTACCCCGCATTGTCTATCATTCTCTGAATAGGATGATGTCTCATTAAACCATCAACATAATACTGCATTGCATATCGAAGTATTTATCCATAATCACCGCGTTAAGAGAGTTCTAATAGATGGAGGAGCTGGTTTGAACATTTGCACCCTCAAGTTAATCCGTGCACTAGGATATTCCAACGATGCTATTGATGCTCAAAGGAAAATGACCATCAAAGCATATGATGAGGAAGAAAGATAATCTAAAGGTTTAATTGTATTACCCATTCAAGTGGGACCCATGATGAAGCATATAGCATGTCAAGTATTGGAAAGAGAGTTGACATACAACATACTCTTAGGACGACCCTGGATTCATGAAATGTAGGCCGTACCTTCTACATACCATCAATGCCTAAAGTTTCCAGTAAATGGACGAGAGGTAACTATATCTGCTGATTATAATCATCCACAACATTGTGACACATTGAGAATATCTCAAGACACCTTTGTCCCTCACAACAGGGAAGCATCATCATCCAAAGACGAACAACGTCCAATCATCACTACTAAATGGGTAGAGAAGAAGGGTAAAGAAAAACAGATAATCCGGATCAACAAACTTCTTTATCACATAAATTCCAAGAGCAATTCCAACTGAAGGACAAAGGAATGGGAACATATTCTATGGAGCACTCGCTTAACCTATCATAGTTAATGCCATCTCCTAAGACATATGGTCAACCATCTCTGATAAAATCTCAAACATCATTACCAGTCACGGCTCTTGACAAAAGGTTTGTCAAAAAGGGTACAATAGAAGATGAAACAAGCAACAAAGCAATCCTGGATTGGCTATATAAAGATGAGGAACCTTCTACATCAGAAATCAATATCAAAAATGTCAACATCAACACCGATAAATATGGCAAAGGAAAAACTATTTTAGAAAGAATGGGATATGAAGGACAAGGACCCATTGGACTAAGAAAGGATGGACTCATAGAGCCTATTACACCCCTCACTCTCCACACAAAAGAGAAGCTAGGACTAGGATACTTTGAAGAAGAAAAGCAGGAGCTAACAAAGACAGCTGTAGAAAATATCCTTCAGTTTAGGGATGGCTCTGAAATAGACTCAAATGAATATGAGTGGGCATTGTATTCTGATCTATTTTTCATTAACATTCAATTTGATGTAATTCAACAGTATGCACCTACATGTGAGGAGGGCCAAGGTTCTGGGTCTAGCCCACTCGTGGAAGGGTCACTAAATATCGATGATTCGAGTGGGGACGAGTAGACTTCGAGTGGACTAGACGATTTTAAAGAAAGTACCATCACGGATCTTGATATCCAAATAAATGACTATGATGAAACGGCTGTCCAAACCCTTAAATCCATCACCTTGAATGAATCTGATAACCTCATGCCATTAATCCATCCTGAACTCCTTGATTGGGAACCTATCGAACCTTTGACTGTACCAAAATTTGCAAATGATGATGCCATCGTGCATTTCCTATGTCATACCAAACCTGATACAAATTCTATCTATAATACTCATAACAATACGACTCGGAAGGAGGGTGTCAAATCTTCCAGTTGCAAAATTGAAAACAGGGAAAATAGATCTAATGGTGAAAACCATTCTATGGCAGCATTAAATCTGGAAAAAGTAAAAATAAAGAACGCATCCAATGGTGAAAACCTTTCCAAGGCATTGAAAGATGGAAGATTTGATACTCTCCCAAAACATTATCATGAGCGATCATCAGTTCTGGTTGAACCTACACAATCGGTGGACATTAGCACATAAGAGAAGGCAAAAGTTCTACATCTAGTAGAATCAATGACTGATCAAGAGAGACCAGAATTTATCAATTTCTTTAAAGAAAGAAGCATCAACTTTGCTTGGTCATATTCTGATATGATAGGCTTAGATCCAAATCTACTTATGCATCATTTGTCTTTGCCAACAGGAATGAAGCCTGTTAAGCAAAAATTAAGAAAAATGCATCCTCATATCGCATTGATGGTAAAAACAGAGTTAAAGAAATTATTGGATGCTAAATTCATAAGGTCTATAGATTATGCCGAGTGGATATCAAACATAGTACCTATTTCAAAGCCAGACAAAAACATCAGAATCTGCACGGATTTCAGGGACCTAAATAAAGCATGCCCGAAGGATGATTTTCCACTACCAAATATAGACATCATCATGGACTTAACAGTAGGGCATGCCATGTTATCAATCATGGACGGTTTCTCGGGGTACAATCAAATAAGAATAGCTCCAGAAGATCAAGAAAAGACGGCTTTCACATGTCCATGGGGAACCTTCTGCTGGAATGTCATGCCATTTGGTCTAAAGAATGCAGGAGCCACTTATCAAAGAGCAATGACGACAATCTTCCATGATATGATGCACACATTCATGGAGGATTATGTGGATGACATCTTGGAAAAATCTACTACAAGGGAAGGACATCTACATATCCTAGACAAAATCTTCACATGGATGGAGAAATTCAATGTCAAGTTAAACCCAAAGAAGTGTGTCTTTGGGGTCACATCAGCAAAACTACTAGGATACATTGTCTCGGAAAAGGGCATTGAGGTGGATCCAACAAAAGTTAAGGAAATAATGGAGATGCCACCTCCTAAGAATATAAGTCAACTCAAATCACTACAGGGAAGGTTCCAATCGATCAGAAGATTCATCTCCCAGCTGGCAAACAAAAGTCATCCTTTTAATCATCTATTGCATAAGAATATAGTTTTCAAGTGGGATGATGGGTGTGAAACAAAATTCAATCAAATAAAGCAATATCTAATGTCACCACCCATTATCATGCCACCAACAGAAGGAAGGCCTCTCATATTGTATATTTCTACGACATATATCTCATTGGGGGCACTATTAGTGCAAGAGGATTATGAAGGGAAAGAGCACGCCATCTACTACATTAGTAGAACTTTAAATGGCTATGAAATAAACTATACATTCATAGAAAAGTCCTGCTTAGTAGTGGTGTTTGCTACTCAATAGCTGAGACTACATGCTAATCCATACAATCAGGTTAATTGCAAAGATCGACCCTTTGACATATCTACTAAGTAAATCTGCCTTAACAGGTAGACTGGTGAAATGGGTCATGTTATTAAGTGAATTTGACATTCAGTATGTAGAGAGAAAGGAAATCAAGGGACAGGTAATCACTGAACAATTAGTAGAGGCTCCTCTACCAGATGATCGACCAATGACAATGGAGTTTCCAGATGCAGACATTCTGACAATAATACCCCAACAATGGGTATTATATTTTGATGGATCATATACACAACGAGGATCAGGAGCAAGAATCTTGTTCATTTCTCCACAAGGACACACCATTCCAAAATCATATAGATTAATGTTTCAGTGTACAAATAATGTGGCAGAATATGAAGCATTAATCATTGGGGTCAAAATAGCCATTCAGTGGAAGATCACGGACTTACAGGTATATGGGGATTCTCAACTAGTCATTTATCAAGTAAATGATGAGTATCAGACAAAAGATGAAAAGTGGATGCCCTAAACGCAACAAATAGATAATCTGAAACAATCCTTTATTAGTATCAAGTTTGATCAAATTCCAAGAGCTGAGAACAAAGCTGCAGACGCTATGGCTACAATCGCTTCATTACTACAATTGCCTGAGAAGCGTGTTTGTTATGAGTTTATGTTAGAACAAGTATCATGTCCTTCCCATTATAATCCAGAATCCGCTACCATCTGCCAATATCGAAACCACATAAACCTCCATCTATGAAACGATCTATGCTTACTTGAAAAATGATGTCCTTCCTCCTGATCTATCCAGGAACCAAAAACGAAACTTCATCTGCCAATCCACACGACATACTTTAATTGCCAACATACTTTATCATCGAGGTTTTGATGGTACTTTACTCCAATGTCTAGAACACAACGAGTCTGAAATGGCCCTATGAGTGGTTCACGAGGGTATTTGTGGCACTCACTCGAGTGGGATAACTCTAGCTAAGAAACTCCTCCGTTTGGGATATTATTTGCCATGCATGGAGAAAGAATCTTATCGATTTGTCAAGAAATGCCAAAAGTGTCAGATTCATAGCAATTTGATTCATGCACCAGCACAGGAACTACATCCCTTCACATCAACATGGCCTTTTTGTCAATGGGGCCTAGATCTGGTAGGAAAAATCAATCCATCTTCATCTAATGGACACAAGTTCATTATCACAGCTACAGAATATTTCACAAAATCGATTGATGCAGTGCCTCTTACTGCCATCACTGGGAAGCAGATTTCCTCTTTCATCTTGAACTACATAATATGTCGGTATGGAATCCCTCAATCCATTATCATTGATAATGGACGACCTTTCAAGAATCAAGATGTCCAAGAGCTATGTGATAAATTTCATATCCAACATCGATTTTCAACACTGTACTATCCTTAAGGGAATGGCCAAGTAGAGGCCTCAAATAAAACAATACTCAAAATTCTCAAAAAGATGGTTAACGATGTTGGACGTGATTGTCATGTTCAACTCAACCCTGCACTATGGGCCTACAGAACAAGTATCAGAACACCAACAGGAGCTACAACATATGCCTTGGTATATGGATCAGAAGCTATATTTCCCACTGAAGTAGAGATTCCATCCCTACGTGTATCACTCAGAGGTATCATTTCAGATGAAGACTATAGGGTCTCTAGACTGCAGGAACTGGAGTTGTTGGATGAGCGTCGTCAACAAACTATTAATCATCTAACAACTTATCAACAAAGGATGTCAAGAAGTTACAACCACAGGGTAAAACCGAGGGTCTTTCAGGTTGGTGACTTAGTACTAAAAGAAAACCCTAGGAATCAGCAAGATAGGGAAAAAAAAAAGAAAATTTGAGCCTAACTGGCTTGGTCCCTTTGTCGTCATATCAATATATGGATCAGGAGCATATCAGCTATCAATGTCAGAAGGGGATTTGTTTGATGAACCTATCAACAATATTCATCTCAGAAAATTCTATGCTTAAATATCCTAGTGCACAGGTCAAAATTTTGAAAATTGTTTCCTTGGTGAAAACCTGGCAAACACAAAAATACAAAAAAAATAATAATAAAAATAAATTACAAAAAGAAAGAAAAAAAGAGAAAAAATGAGAAAAATACAAAAACACAAAGGGTGTAATCAAAGCATATGGTGAAAACCTGGGACCAGGCATCATATGTGATTCTAAGATTAGCTTTCCCATCTATTTGGATATAAATCAGGATCAATAGTCTGGCGGTCATAACCTTTCATATCATGTCAGTCGTCTTGCTATCTTTGCATCCATATCAAAATCATTTCCAAATAGTCAAGAATCACTCCAAAGCTTGGGGGCAACATCTGGATATCATTAGGGGCAATACAAACATATCAATTTCACCAAAGGGAAAAACAATACTATAGCAGAAAAATCGAAAACAAAGATCATCGTGCAATATCAATCATCGTCAGAAAAGCATCAATCATCCGTATCATTATCAAAAATCCAAAAACATGTCAAAAAAGTAAGTCTGAAAAAGCAACATCCAAAAAATATAGGTCTGTGTCAGTTGAACTACGTGGTCTCTGCGTGTGTAACGTAGGCAAGGCTAATCTTTGATCAACCCCCGAGACCCCTAGGATAAGTTAGTAGGTTAGGTTTTTTTTTAGTCAAAAATCTCGAAAATCCAAAAAAAAAACATGACAAAATCAGGATGGATGATCTAAAATATGAATAATGAATGAAACACTCTAAGTAAACAATGGATAAATTGTACTTTTGATTATCATTTCTTTGAAGTTACTCAATGATGAATTCAACTAGAGGAACAAGGAAAAAGAATGATGTTTTTATTATCTGCTGTCTGTACGTTAATCATATCAATGTATGAATTGTCGGGGGATGTGCTATGCAAATGTATCACCGATGACATTTAGAATTCACACATTAAAATGATTAACCACTACCTTTTTACCCAACGAATGCTCAGGTCATCTCAGTTAAATCATACCTAGATGCTTGTGTTTGATTGCAACATCAAAAATCATGAAAGAAGTACTCAGGTCGTCATTGGTCTAACACATACCATTGATGCTTGTATTCACTTTCAACATCCAATAAAGCTCTATGATGACAAAAAGGCACAAAGATATTGTTAAAATGACAATCATTTTGCATATAGTTGCATGTTAAAATTAGATCGCATTCATCATATTCATTATCTGTAGATTATTTGTTGCATAAAGGATTCCAATCAATGATTATCTAATCTACAAATAAGACTGAGTATACTTGACATAAAATCCAAAAATCATCAAAAACATGTAGGAGCCATCATCACATCATTTAGTATCATCATTTCATCATTCATACATCAAATAAACTATGAATTAAATGGTACCATGGGTACATTATGTTCATTTTACCATAAAAACATTCATTACATTATCATCTATCCAACATCATATGCATACATCATTTACCATCCATACATTTAATAAATAAAATCATGTCATTATTATCATTACACCCATCAAAGATCATTCATCATAAGATCATTACATAAAATAAAAAGCATTTATCCATCCATCCATACATATTATCATATTTTAATCACATTATCATTACAGAAACATCATTTTTGTTATCATTATCACATCACATCATACATCCACATATCATATGATCCACATGTACATTTATCATAAAATCATTGCACAAAATAAAAAAATTCATCATTGCATCATCACATATGAAATAAAATCATCACATACATCACATAATAAATGCATCCATCACATAGAAATCATAAACCATAATCATATCACATCAACTACATCTCACATATAGATATCAAGTGTTAGGTATACAATGAAGTATGGTCTAAAAAGACATCATCAACAATGAGCTATATCATAATATACATCATAAAGGATCACAATAGCATCTACGATTTGCTACTGCCAGAGTGTGTAGGCCCAACAGGACCAGTACCACCACCACCCCTGGAGGAACCAGGATCTCTGGGATCTCTGCGTGGAGGCTACGTCACCCCCTCGCTCACTGTCCATGTGTGTGTCCGCCCAGATCTCGATGGGGCATAACTGTCCCTACGCTCGGGAGGCACTGCATCATGGTATCTGCCTCTGTAGAACTCTGCCTCTTGGCCAGCCTGCAGAACCTCTCTCATATAATCTCCTATGGAGGTGCCATCGACCACTCTCTGGAGAGTCTCCGCTGTCTCTTGTGCCCTCTCGAAAATCTGCCGAGCACTATCTCTCTCAGCTGTCAGAGTGGCCACCTACATCTGTACGACGGTCAATTTTCCCTACACCTGTGATAGAGCCTGAGTGTGAGCTTGTGCCTGGGCCTGCATCTGAGTCTGGGTCTGAACGAGCAAACCTTGAGCTTGAACCAACTACCCCTGTAGTGTCTGAACCTATGGTTGGAGACCTGCTATCTATCTCTACTGATCTACTGCTGGCACTGTCACTGCTCGCCTCTTGCGAGGCCTGCTGGATGATGGAGCACTACTAATGGCTGGCCCTGCCCCTCTGTCGCCTCCACTGCCACCATTGCTGTCATCACTGCTGCTATCACCACTGCTACTCTTCGTGCTACTATCTGCTGGAGTATCACTCTCGCTCTCAGCGGAACCCTTTGCCACATCCTCCTTTGTTGGTAATGGTGCTGGCTTGTCTGGGATCATAATACAAGGATGCGACACCAACGCGAAAAATGCAGCATACTCCTCAGTAATGGGTGCCTCTACAATATCCCTCCGCATATCCCAGGCTGATGGCTGCATTGCCCTGTATCCCTCTACTACAACATCGTATGATAAATGGGGCCCCCAATCAGGAATATCCATTCGTCGTCTAGCATAATGAGCTACCCCCTGTGGCATACACTACACAATGTCGTACTGTCTGTACACTCGACGCAGCAAAAATATCTCTAGAACAAATGGTGTACGACCGATGAGACACATGGAATCACAAAGGAACCCCAACACTACATCATCCTCATCCCACTACTCATAGTCGAGGTATGGGCACCAGGTAACTGTCTTTGTATCATCGAAAACCCACCTCCAGTGCTCTAACTTGCCCATACGGGCCTGTGTGAACCGACCGCTGTATCAGAAAATGTAGGGTCTGTCGGCTGGTCTGTCTGCAACTGGAAATGGCTGAGCAATAGCAAAATTCTCCCATGCCCACACTTGTAATAGGGTCATCCCTGCTGATAAGCTCCTAGCTTCAAGGTACACAACTGAATGCAGATCATGATAAAGATGTGCCAGCATGCACATCCCCCATGCATATCTGGTACCGTGTACCATCATGCTCTCTAGTTTCCTCCCCAACCAACGAGAAATCCCTTTGACCTGCGATCAGGGCAAAGGAAACCTCCAATGAATCCAACTAGCACTGCTAGTAGTGTCGCGTGAGAGTCAGCGATCCTCCTCCACCGAACGCTTGGACCCGCAATATCCTGATCCTGAAACACTCTATGAAGAACATCTCTACCGCCGATCCCATGGGAATCATATACGGCGATCTCACCCATAAACGGAATATGAAAAATACGCCACACATCCTCAGGTGTGACCATCATCTCGCTAGTAGGTAGGTGAAAGATGTTGTGGTCACTATGCCACCTCTCAGCCAATGCAGTCAACATACCCCGATTAATCCTAATCTAGGGCATATCAAGCAAGCTAGTAAGGCCGCATCGGCCTATCACCTGAAGCTCATCTGGTGTCAGATGAGGTATCAAGTCTATTGTCTATGGAAACCTCTCTTGCATCTAGAGAGTACCCAAATCCTCCTATCATCACAACGAAAAAATCCACAAATCAGTGAACTATGTCAAGAAATCAAAAGTCATTCTATTATCAAGTCTATCACAAATTGGTATGAATTTTCAATCAAAATTCATAGGAGAACATCAAACCTCACCTATCATGAGGTTCATCAAAACATTATCTAGATCTCGCCTATCATGAGATTTATCATATATTGAATCATTTCGTCGCCTATCATGAGGATCATCAAGAATAGGATTTCTTCTTGCCTATCATGAGAAGTTAGTCTTATTTACATCATCCAAATCTAACATCAAGAATGTGGATTATCAATCATACCAATCCAAAGAATGGACATGATCAAAATTGACAAAATCAGGGTTCACTAAGTCAAAATCTTCAATTCTGACATAGAAGCGCTAAAACAGGTTTCCAAAGTGTTAAATCCCAAAAGCGCTACTTTATCAGTTAAAAGTGCTAAATCAGGGACCCAAAGCGCTAAATCTCGAAAGCGCTATTTCAACACTTCGAAGCGCTAAAACAGGCTTCTGAAGTGCTAAAAGTCTTGAAGCACTACTTTTTCGCATTGAAGTGCTACAACAGTCCATCAAAGCACCACTTTACCAGAAGCGCTAGAACATACCATGAAAGCGCTAATCCACCGAATCAAAGTGGTAAAAGTCTCAAAGCGCTAAAATCCGACATCAAAGCGCTAATTCTTAACTCCTAAGCGCTAAATCACTGAAAACGCTATATTACCCTATGGAAGCGCTAGAGTTTTTAACGCAAGTGCTAAAACTCAAAGTGCTAAAGTACCTACTAGAAGTGCTACACCGGAGTGTAAGCGCTACAACGCGGCTTGAAAGTGCTAAAACAAGCTAAAACACACCTAAACTATTAAATACATAAAAAACAAAAATGCACCAATTACGAGGAGGTCAAGAGGTACATACTGGAGGTCCATATGCGGCTGACCGTCAGTGACGTCGAACACGCTCGAATCGGTGAGTGTGGTAGGGGATAGGCATCTTGCTCCAGTTGGCAGAAAAGTCTCTATCACAAAGGTTTTTGAAATCAAATAGTGAAAATGAATTGGAAAATGACCTTTTGGAGTATTTATAATTTTTGAAAAGGTATTTTGGTGGATTTTTATTATCTTTTAATTAATTTTTTCCAGGAAATTAATTAAAACTCATCCATGGGCTAGATTTCTTCATTATATGCCGGGAGATAAATTATTTCTTCATCAAATCATCATCAAATCATCAGAAAATCATAAATTTTTGAAAAAATTCTAAAAATCATTAGATCATTTATTTATGTCCCGAGGGGGCATACTATCATCCATCATCTGAAAATCAATGTCTGGGGCATGTTTGGGGCATATGGAATTAGTTTTCTTCATCATCGATCCTGGCAGTAGCAGCAAAATTTTCTTCGAAGCAACGCGTAAACACATCACTTCGAAGAGGGGCAAAATGTATACACCTAAAATTGGTCTAGAGCATCCGATTAATTAAATACAAATTATTTGATTAATTATCCTAATTTCCTCTACTATTGAATAAATAGAAATATTTATTTATATAGTTCACATTTAAATTCATCTTAATTAAATAAACAAAATTAAATACTTTGTTCAATTTAATTATCAAATCCCTATTTCAATCTATCACATCGATCTTAAATTAATTAAATAAAGATTAAACGCTTTATTGATTAATTGCCATTTTCTTCTGTTTAATTTAATTAACAACTATCCTATAGTTCATTTTATTAAATTATTTATCCCTCTTTTGCTAATTTAAATAAATCAAAAATATTTGAATTAAAGCACAAGGAATATTCCATCTATATTCTCTCAAAAATGAATTAGATATCCTATGTCTAATCTATGTCTAAAATATGTCACAATTATTGCTTTGAAACTTCATGAGAAGTTTTGGAGACAAATTGGAGACAAATTCCAAAATCTTCTCTCAATCCTCCTCCATCAATCTTTCCTCTTCTCTTGCCCGGTGTTTTCATGGGTAGAGACAATCTCCATTTTTCTCTCAATCTCCTCCATCTTTCACCATTCAATCCTCCAGATTGAATCCAAGCCTCTCAAAGCTTTCCCTGTGCATTTCTACAACCAAGAAATCTATAAATACAGCCTCATTGAACCAAGAAAAAGATCCAGATAATCTAACTTTTGCACTCTTACTTTGCAGGAATTCAAGCATCAAAGCATTCAAGCAATCAAGCATCCAAAATCCAGCAATCAAGCTTTCACATCAATGGCTGCCTCCTGTAGCTGCAATTATTTGTTTCATGTCCATGTCATGCTAGTTTAATTCATTTATCATCTAGTATTGTCTTTTAACTCCATATCATTGCATTAGTATCATCTTGTTCTTCAGATAGTAATTTTAACAATCATAGTGCTTAACAATCTGAGACCAATTTTGATTTAATAAATCTTTGAAGATAGAGAACAATATGATGCTTTCAATTGATTACTGTTTTGAATTGATTCAATTTGATTAATCTTTGATATAATGTCTTATTAAGAAGTGTTTTGTGCTTTACACCTAATCCACCACTTACAATACTCATCTTTAGTAAGACAACAGAGGAACATTTGAAGCATGTGGAGATGGTACTTAATAGGTTGCAGGAGGAGAGGTTAGCCATCAATCTAGAAAAGTGTGAGTTCTTCAAGCAAGAGCTTGTGTATTTGGGGTTTGTGGTATCCCAAGGGTCATTGAAGATGGACCCAAGCAAGGTGGAAGCTATTCTAAATTGGCCTACACCAACCACCGAGACAGAGGTAAGGAGTTTTCATGGGTTGGCTCAGTTTTATAGAAAGTTTATAAGAAACTTCAGTGGCATTTGTGCACCAGTGCTTGATACTATCAAGGGTGGTCTAAAGACTAAATTTAAATGGACTCTTGAAGCAGAGAAGGGTTTTGAGAAATTGAAGCAAGAAGTGGCAACTCAACCCATCCTTTTGTTACCTAGCTTTGATAAGCTATTCATAGTGGAATGTGATGCCAGTGGAATTGTAGTAGGAGGAGTACTAAGCCAAGAAGGCAGGCCTATAGCTTTCTTTAGTGAAAAGCTCAATGAGGCTAAAAAGAAGTACTCTACTTATGAATTAGAGCTATATGCTCTAGTTCAATCTCTTAGAAAGTGGAGACATTATCTCCTACCTAAGGAGTTTGTAGTGTTTACAAATAACCAGGCAGTTAGCTACATCAACACACAAGAAAAGTTAAGTAATAGGCACTTGAAATGGATGGAGTACCTCCAAGCCTTCACCTTTACTATCAAACACAAGAAAGGACAGTTGAACAAGGTGGAAGACTCACTAAGTAGGAGGTTGCTGACAGTGCAAGAGATTCAAATCCAAAGCATTGGGATAGAGAGTTTCAAGGATCTCTATGGAGAAGATGAAGACTTCTCTAAAGCATATAAGGTATGTTTTGATTTTGATAATCATTTTCACAGTCAATTCTCAGAGTATACACTGCAGAGTGGAATTTTGTTTAAGGGAAATTAGTTGTGTGTTCCCAAAGGTTCAATGAGAGAGAATCTCATCCAGGAGAAGCACAATGGTAGTCTTAGTGGCCATTTCGGTATCAACAAGACAATGGAGCTGGTACAAAGGTTCTATTATTGGCCCAAGTTGCCAAGGGATGTCAGAAGGTATGTGGAGCAGTGTGTATTTTGTATGAAAGCCAAGGGGGGAGCTAGCAATGTAGGTTTGTATCAACCTCTACCTATTCCCAACCAACCATGGGAATGCATTAGTATGGATTTTGTTGTAGGACTCCCTAAAACTAAGACATGGTTTGATAGTGTTTATGTGGTGGTAGATAGGTTCAGTAAAATGAGTCACTTTGTTCCTTGAAAGACCACCCATGATGCTAGTTATATTGCTCATCTCTTCTTCAAAGAGATTGTGAGGATCCGTGGATTACCATTGAGCATAGTATCAGACAGAGATGTGAAATTTATGAGTCATTTTTGGAAAACTCTATGGAGTAGACTGGGTACTAACTTATCTTTTGGTTCAGCTTACCATCCTCAGATAGATGGACAAACTGAGGTGGTAAATAAAGTGTTAGGTAACCTTCTAAGATGCCTAACCAAGGAGTATGGTCAGACATGGGACTTGGTCATATCACAAGCTAAATATGCCTACAATGACAGTGTGAACAGGACCACAAGTAGGAGTCCTTTTGAGATAGTATATGGTATGCACCCAAGAGGTGTGTGTGAGCTCAGAGATCTAGGAGCTATGGAGCATAGGAGTGGCCATGCAGAGGATTTCTCTTAGACCATGAAGGAGATTCAGGAGCAAGTGAAGAAAACAATCACAAAGGCTACTCACAAGTTGAAAACTAAGGTGGATGTGTCTAGGAAAGATATCCAATTTACAGTAGGTGACTATGTCATGGTCCATCTCAACAAATCCAAATTACAGAAAGGAGTACCAACAAAGTTGCAGATGAAGAGAGTGGGACCATGTAAAGTATTAGCTAAGTATGGAAAGAATGCTTACAAGGTGGAGCTTCCTGCAGAATTAAGTATTTCACCAGTGTTTAATGTAGCTGACTTGATCAGGTATAAAGGACCAGTGACTGATATGAATTTGAATAGTATGGATGTATTAGAGGATGTGAGTACTATAGTCTTACCTCCTAAGGACAAGCTGGAAGCAGATAGGATCTTGGAATCTAGAGTGAAGAAGTCTACTCGGCACAAGGTATACATGGAACACCTCATATAGTGGAAAGACAAACCAGAGTCTGAAGATACATGGGTGGAGGAAGCTCATTTCAAGAAGTATGACATTGATCTGACTCTGATCTCTCCCCATATTCCTTAGTGTTTGTGCAGAGGGGGGAGAATGGTGCAGGAGTACCCATAGGTTGCCATAGGTTGTCTAGGAAAACTAAGCAATCTAATTTAGTTCATTTGTGTGTGAGCCTTAGTGGCATTTTTGTAGTGATTAGATGAAGGTCATGTTGACCACTGAATAGGTGTAATAGAGTTGTAGATCAAATGAGGTTTAGGATTTTTGCAAGGTGCAAATAGGGCTAGGAAGTTTTGTTGCAATTGTGCAACATTTGAAATGTTGCTCAACAACATTGTTAATTGGAGCTACAAGTGACCAAGAAGAGCCCAAGGGAGAGGATAACTGATTTGGTGACCCTATTTATGGGATGCCTCAGCATTGGAGTGAGGTTGGAAGCCTTTCATATTGTTTAAGTTTTTGAAATTCAAGAAAAGCATATGTGATTGTGTGTGCAATTTCTGGTTTTTGTATTGCAGTGATGTTTTAATGGATTAGTTTTGGCACTATAACTGGTGCATGATGTAGGCTACTTGTTCTTTGAATTTTGAGTGGCATTTGTTTGTAAATAGTTTGTGTTCTACACTATTGCTGGTCTGAACTAGACAATTTGTAAAGAATGGAGTGTTAGTTCACTTTCCCACCGTACAAATTGTACGGCCCTTTGGGATTAGTGACTAGACTCTATGGGTGTACATATAGTAGGAGTTAGAGCCTTTGAAAACACATGATATTTTGATGGAGTCTTATCCTAGGCAAGCCAGAGAAGAGCCTGGTTAGGAAGGACCATAGTGCAAAGCACTTAATTTGTAGAGGTGTTAACTTTGTGACAAATTTCCTTTTGGAGAAGGAAGATATGAGTCTTACCAAGCTATGGTAAAAAGGAAGAGACTCTACCAATCCATTTGTGAGGGAAGAACTTAGGAAGTTGCAGAGAAGCCAAGAAAGGCTTAAAAAGCCTTAGTTTTGCTCATTTTTAGGTTAGGGCATTGTACGGGAAGTTGTGGCCCAAGACCCCAAAAATCCTTGAGAGGTGGGCATATGAACCGAGAATCCCAAGAAAAGATTGGGGTTTTCTTTGGAAGGACTAGGGGAAAAACCCTGATTTCTCAGAGAAGGAGACCTAATAGGGCTAGTAGCCTTCTAGGCCTAATGAAGGAGTTTGGTGAAAGCGGCATGTAGATGGAGCTAGGTGGATCCCTAATATCCCTAGTAGGATGGATTGAAGCTTTTGGAAGCACCTCCACACCTCTGTAAAACCATTTCAAGAATTTGGAGGTTAGTAGCCTTTAAGATAGTTTAAGGGCTAATGGCTAGTGTTACAAGATTGCACCAAGTTTTTACTTGGGAGGAGGAGCTTTGTTGATAGTTGGGTTGGAAAGGAGAACCAAGGGATCCTAAGAAGGAAGAGATCCTATAGGTTGCAAGTGGTGGAGAAAGACACCCTAGAAGTCTTCCAAGAAAGACTTAGAGCATGAATCAGTGAGTGATTCATCCAACCTCCCTATCAAGTATTGAGTTATAAATTTGTTAACTAGATCTTCAAAGGATCTAATTCCTGGAGTTAATTTAGAGAACCATTCCATACATTTTCCACCTAAGCTTCATGGAAATAGCCTCATTAAGTATGTCTCTTCATGGGAAACTTCTCTAAGCTCATAGCTTGAAATTCCCTTACATGGTCAAGAGGATCTATTTTTCCATTGTATTTATCGTACTTGGGGAATTCACTATGTTTTGGAAATAGAATCAATGTTCATGTTTTGAGCAAAAGGATATGGACAAATATCCTACAACAAGTATCTCTTAGTAGTTCTTGTTTTCATATCTTGGAATTGTTGTTGTAAGGTTTGTAATTGATGTTTCATTGCATCCACTTCATCTGTATTTTGTGGTTTAGTCTTAGCTCTTTTAGGTGTTCCTATCAGTCTATTAATATCAAAGTCTTTTGGAACTTTGACACCTAGATCAACTAACATTAACAGATACTTTTCCCCATCCTTTTCCATATTTTTCTCCATAACCTTATGGAACTCGGGGTCTTGTGTCATATTTTCTAGATCCTCTTTAGATATTTCATCATTATCATGTTGGTTGGATCTGTTGAGTAGATTCTCCTCAATCTCAGACATGTTGTTTTGGATTTCAATTTCCTTTTCTTGAAGTTTCAGTCTTTGTGACCTTGTAAAAACTGGCATACAAACATTATAATTGTCCACTAAACTTTGATCTTGGTTTGAAACAGTGTCAAGGATGTTAACTTGAGTCAAATAGAATGATAGATTCTATTGATTATACTAAGTTGACAAGTATGATTATACAACTTTGTTTCTTGAAGTAGGATGACTGATCCCGATAATGAAACTTGACTTTTAATCAAATGTGTTTTGATTTAGACACTTTAGGATGGTAGATCTCAGTTTAATTTGAATATTTTGACTTGTAAGCTTCAATTTTTGAAAGTTTAAGATTTTGGTTTGCTTTAGAAAGGCTTATGTTATGATGAAAATCTGAATTCTGATGTTAAAAGTCTGACAGACAGTGAAAACAACTCTCTAGTTTTTGTTTTTGTGGATGCGCTATAACAGTCCTCAGATGCACTAAAAGAATTGACAGATGCGCTGACAGATTGTTCTAATATGTTGTTAAATAGGTTAGATGCATTGTACTATTCCGTCCATGCGCTAGAATTTTCTTCCTATGCGCTAGAATGTTCCTCCTATGCGCTATATTGTTCCCCCTATGCACTAAATGATGGGTCTATGCGCTATTAAACATATTGGATGCACTATAACAAAGAGCGAATGTGCTATTTTGGAAGTATTTAGGATTTTGACAGTTTATTTTTGCTTTGGTTTTAAATAGTGAATTTTCTTGTCTCTAAGATATAAACTTCTAATTGATGATCTTGTATCTGATTTTCTTTTTTGTGGACTATGGAAAAATGATTGCTTTGATTGGATGATTTATTTTTGAAAATTATTTACACACATAACAACAAGTTTACAAACAGTTGTTTCAATTTTGAACATTAAACATATAGTGTGTGTTCAAGAATCAGGTCTGATTCTTTTAATTTTCACTGGTATAACACAATAAAGACAGTTCAAGCACTTTTCTATCTCAAAAGGTCACTAAAAATACCGCAACCCACATCTTGAAACTATGTCAGCTCACACAGTCGTGTCACCCCCTAGAGGGTGCCCGTGTTTTTGCCTTTCTCGAGTCTTAACCAAAGTTGAATCCTCCACTTTTGGCTAGGGTCTTTGATAATTATATGGTCAGTGTCTTGGGGGTAGATTCTTCCCTCCCCTTGCACTGTGATATAAAAAGTGTTCAGAAAATGACACGATTGGTTTCTACCTTAAAATTCATAGATAGGGTTTATGTTCGGTGTGGCAATAGATAAACTCCCTCAGAAGACCTCCCAACCTTTAGAACAAAGGCTTTGGGGATGGTTATCTTGCACACTTCCGTTGAATTGCGAACTTTCCCCGAATTCGCTTTTGATTATAGTGGGTTGGAAAACCTGGCTTTGGTTGTTCCCGTAGGGTGAGTACTTTTTCCCACTATGGTAGGCCTTCTAAAGGTGTTAATAAAAGCATAAAAAGTGAATCTAGCATTTTGATCACCCAGTGAAGGGGAGAGCATAGGCCTATCACTTCAACCATAGTAAACAAGGGGTTCAATTATCCTTTTACTTAAGTTAGATGCCTATCTTAAATAAAGGAAAGCAATAATAAATTCAAAACCCTACAAACACCATTAGTAATTTTTAGTTTTTGTCTTTGAACGACGTAAGTGTTTTCAAAAAACTATCTTTGACAAGTGTACTTCTTACCTGCAACACATAAAACAGTGATTAATATCCAAAAATATTATTTTTTCTATAAAATTAGTCATATGCGTGAAAATGTCAAGCAAATGTGCTAAACTTCAAATGCACTAAAAGAATTGATACTCGCACGAAAATAATAAATGAATGCGCTGAAAGAATTATCAAATGCGCTATAACAGTAATTGAATGTGCTAAATTCTCAATTGTATGCGCCAAAATGTTCTTCTAATGCACCGTAATCGTAATCAAATGCGCTATGATGTTTGTTGAATGCACCAAAATAGTATTTGGATGCGCTGAAATATCTTTCGGATGCGCTATAAAAACTCTTGATCGTGCTAAAACATAATCACATCAAAATCTGTAGTCACTTTCCAGAAAAAAATTAGAGACGACAATTTGGCCCCACGATGGGTGCCATTTTATGTGTGTGGAAAATATGTGTAAATGAACTAATAACGACACACCTTAATGAAATACTATTAGATAATTCAAATGATAGATTTAATCTATTTTAAGCATAATAAAATCTCTAAAATTGTTCCATTGCTCTCTAACTCCAAGGATTTATTAAATCAAAGTGGCTCTCAAATTGTGTGCACTGTGATTGTTAAAATAACAACCTAGAGAATGAGAATGATAAACTCGACTATATGTTGTGATGAAATGATTGATAATGAAAGTTGTATGATAATGATAATGAAAGCTATGATACTGTGATCCTGATATGAAATGATATGATAAACTATTATAAAATAAGATGCAAATGATATGAAAGTCCTAATTAAGAATGCTAATATGATTGCTATATGATGCTAAATTACTGATGACTCAAATGTTGTATGCTAAATTGCTCTAATATGATTCCTACAAAGTAGAATTGCATAAAGGTGGGATCCATTTCCTGTAGCAAAAGTGCTTTTATAGATTTTCAAAGGAAATTTATAATGTGGAAGCAAGGAATGGTTTAGATTTGATCTGGATAAATCAATGGTAGAAGATGAAGAAGTTGGTGAGGAAGAAGGGGAAATGCATTCTCTCAACAAAACATTGTGCCAAGTGATCAGGAAGAAATTGTGGATCCATGAAGCCAACTATTTCCAACTGTTTAAAGTTTGTTCCAAAATTGACTGGAAAGAAAAAGTAAAATTGAATGCAACTTGAAGCTTTCAACTTTATTGAGAGAAAAGCTATAGACATGTGCTCAATTAGAATTTTGAGCTATTCAATTTTGGAGGGAAGATATATTATTAAATAAAACCATTGAAATTTGTTTATTTAAGAAAAGGGGATGATAATTAAACAAACTATATGATTTTTTTTATTTAACTAAGATAAAAGAATTAGATAATTAAATAAAACAAACTATTGAATTTGTTTATTTAATTAAGATAGAAGAATTAGATAGTTAAATAAAACAAACTATTGAATTTGTTTATTTAATTAAGATATAATGTGAATTATGTAAATAAATATTTCTATTTATTTATAAATAGATGAATTAAAGGTTAATTAATTAAATAATTGTATTTAATTAATCAGATTTATCCAGACCATTTTTAGGTGTATACAATTTCAATATAAAGTTTATTGTGTATTAAATTATTAATCATCTGTAACAGAATTTTGTAATGGTATGGAGGTCATGGTCAATGTTTTTGTGTGTGGGTCTGGTCAATGTTTCTGTAAACATGATTTTTTTTTGGATTAATATAATAAATACAACCTTGGGTTGCTCTTACAAATAAAAAAACATATATACTCAAAAAATTCAAATTAATGTACAAAAATAATTCACCATTTGATGAACGTTTGATGAATCAATGGACTTCTTCGATTTGTTCTCGTTTCCTTAAGTTGTAATAGAAAATTAAAATTATACACAAATTTTTCATCATTAAATGAATGCTTGATGGACGACTACAATTGTATTCTAGAATGAAATGTGTGAAGCGGTATACTTGAGAACTCAAACCTCTAAAATCACCCTAGAGCTGTTAGATTTATAAAGAACGATGCTAGACCTTTTATTCATGTGAGTTATTAAAAACCTAAAAATCCTTACCCTTTTAGCTCGACGTTATACTCCTTCATTACCTTTTTTGGGTGCCCTAAGTCATAACCTTATGTACCATTTGCATCGTGAGATTACCCAACCCCCTTTATTTCCTAGCACTCACTTAAAATTACTTTTTCGCCTGTGCTGAAAATAAATCATTTAAGTGAACCCACACTTTATATCTTCAATGTAATCTACATTTCTTCAATAAATAAAAAAAAAAATTTCACTAAGAGGGAAGCCACAAAATGGTAGAAAGTATGACATGCATTTTATTTTTATTGATTTTTGCAATTTTGCGGGATTATTGTTCATTGAAGAAAATATGGTTGTGAAGCTGCGACTTAATGCCATATATACTTTCATGATGTTCTTAATTTAATGTGTCACTAGGAAATATTTAAAAGATAAGAAATAATTTCCTCTTCTGATTCGAAGTTTCAAGCGAGTGAAATGTATTGATTTGATAACTTGGTATTAAAAATTATACAACGTACTATACATGATGTCATGAATCTAGTTATCAATCAAAATAAGATTTGTAAATAGATTTTATAGGCTCACTTAAAAATACTTTTTGCATGTACTGAAAATAAATCACTTAAGTCAACCCATGCTTAATATAGTTCCCCTCACTTAGCAAACCTTTTTTCGCCAATCCACAAAGTTTAAAATTCGCTAAGAGGGAAGTTGTGAAAATGACAGAAAGTATGACACATGTTTTCTTTTTATTGATTTTCACAATTCTACATGATTATTGTTCATTGAAGAAAATGCGGCTATGGAACCATGGATTAATGCCCTATGTACTTTCATGATATTCCTAATTTAATGTAATAGTTGGAAATATTTAAAAGATAAGAAATAATTTTCTCTTCTGATCTGAAGTGAGTGAAATGTATTGATTTGATAAATTGATATTGAAAACTGCATGACGCACTATACGGGAGAAGGGCCAATAGTCGTGCGGGCTAACTTTGTCAACATGTAGTGATTGACTCCAAAATATTGTAGAATCTTAATTTTTTTTTGAAAAGTGGACTGGCCTCTTATCTTATCTTAACTAAGGTTTGGAGGTGTGACCCATCATGCAACGCGCCACATCAACACATCTATTGAAAAGTGTCTAAATTTTTTTTTTTGAAAGATTTGACCAAAACCTAATCATGGGACCCCCGATAGTTGAACAAAAAAATACCATTTGTTGCTTGTAAAATATCATATTTTTATATAAAATAAAATTAATATGCAACCTAAATGGACCAAATACCTATTGGTAACCATAAATCTTTGATATCTCTAGCTTCTATTTTCAACACATATGGACCAATTTAGTTGAACACAAAAAAACTATTTGTTGTTATAAAAACAACACATAATTATTTAAAATATAACTTATATCAAACAAGAATGGACCAATAGTTGAACACTAATTTTTTTTGAAAATCTTTCACATTTAATGGAAAAATACATGGTATTTATTGAGCTCACATTTTATTTGTGATAGGACAAACTATTAATATAAAATACTCCAATGCTTCTACATTGCTACCCCAATAGTTGTACACATAAGAACAATATTTTTTCACTATGATAACAATACTTGTTTAAATGAGTGTCTTATTTTATTAAATGAGCATTTTATTTTTTAAATGACACATTTATAGTGGATAGTTATGATATTTTATTTGAGACAAAAAGAGACAAAAAGATACTTATTTCACTTCTTCATGAATGTATTTATGTTTTTTTATATAACATTTAGAGGTTCTCATGTGTTCAAGTATGGGTCCACTTTTGATCAACATTTGACTTTTTTTTAATTTATATTTGGACTATTTATTTGTAATATATAGTATAAATATGTGGTAAGATTGGGTATTTTAATCACAGTTGACTGCAAGACTATTGGACCCTGCACATCTACTGGCCCCTCATCCCTACATGATGATGTCATGAATCTAGTCATTATTCGAAATAATATTTATAATAGATTTTATATCATTTGAGTGCTTACTGAGCTTGAGGTACTCTTGACAATTACAGTCTGCATGTAGCCATATGTCAATCAAAATAACATTGTAAGTGGCTCTCACACAAGTAAAGTTTGTTACTTGGTTAGTGCAAAAAAATCAATTATACCTCACACAACTCACACGTAAATGTCATAGCCCATAAATAAAGATGGTGAGTTCAACTGAAATCAATCTTAAGTCCATAAAATGGATTTAAGTGCAATATTCTGAATTCTGATAAGGGTTTTCATTTTGTGAAGTTAATAAGGAATAAGATGATGTCGTGTATTATTAAGGGTATTCTAAATTCTCCTACCTCATGTTATGTAGTTACTGAGTAAAAGAGACTAATTTCTTTCAAGTTCGGAATGGGTAGAATTGGAAAGAAGCTGATCTGGTTCACCTAGCCCTTAAGCCAAGTTTTGAACTAGGATGAGGAGCTTTGATGGAGATAAGTTCTTTCACAAAGATTCTAGCCACATAAGTATTTTAATCTTGTTTGCATTGAAATCCATCTATTTTTTATACTCCATTTTGATAGAGGACCTCAAAGAGGAAATGCGGACTTTCAAATTAACTTTGTGCTTTCTTGGTGCCTTGGAGCTGCCCAAAGAAGGTGGGATAAAATTTTCCGCCCCTTATCTTCTACTCAATTCCAATTGGTAACTATGATAGGTACATTTTCTATATTCACAACTCCCCTTTTCCTAACATGGTAGGCAAACCCTATGGATTTTAATATCATTCTGGGTTGTTTTGGTGGGCCTGATTGAGTATATTATGCAATATCTTTTATATTAAATATTTTAACTATCGACTCATGCTTCACCATAGTGTGATGTAGAACCAAGGTCCAAAAATTTCTATAAATGCAGAACCATAGTGGTGGCTTGGAGCTATCATGTGAAATCCAAAGATCCTAAGCATGGTCAAAAAGCCTCGTGGTGCATCTCATAACACCACTACTGGCTTGGAATCAATTATGTCTAATGTAACATGGCATTTGTCATTTATACAAGAGCTTGTGTGCTCTGCTCATCTAAATTAAAAATCTATGTAACCTTGTAATTCAATTGTAATAAAATAAATGGTTGTGTTATTATTCATTGTTCATTTATGGTAAAGAATTATTTGGTGTGTTCAATGTCTATTCAAATTACAAGTAATTAGAATTAATTACTAGAACTTGCACCTAAAGGAAGTTCAAGGATTACGTGTTGATAGAAAACTATATGTATGTTAATATGTTAAAGAGTATGTGTTTATGCATGGATAGGCTGTAAGTTGAAAGTTCTAGTTATATGTAGCTCTAAATTAAAGAATTAATAATATGTGCTAAATAATAGAATAAAATAAACTTAGACAAATCTAGATTTTTTCCTTAAAGAAATTAAGTATTATCTAGTTATGAAATATTTGCATGCAAATTTAAAATATAGCAATGTAAATGAAAAAAAGAAAGTTGCCATCAAATTGACAAAAACCACTAAAAATAGAAATAGAATATTCTCATCCAATTGTCAAATCAATATTTATCTGGCTTTTATGTGATAAGTGAGATTTTGGAGGATTTTACTTGATATTTTGGAGGCTTTTACCATTAAATGGTAGCCGGTTTACCATTAAACAACACTCTTGCTAGGGTTTGCTAAAATATTGTCTTATATGTGAATTTAGGTTCAAAAACCCTACCTAGTTTGCTCTGCCTTGCACTTTATTTCTAATTTTTTGTTGACCTACTCCCCTAGTTCTTGATGTCATTAGTCATTTTATTAATTCCTTTGCAACGTTGTTATCAACATGTTGATCCTCTCCTAGCGCTCACTTAAAGAAGAAGATTATGCATGTGCTTACTTAAATGGCTTAAGTGAGCCTGCACTTAATATATGGTTCCCATCGCATATTATGTATTTCCACTAATCTGCACAAAGTATTTAATTTAGAAATGGAACACCCATGAAACTACGAAAGGGTTGACACTTGAATCCTTTTTAGTGGTTTCCTTTTGACATGATTCTGTGAGTTTGTGGATAGTTTTATAAAGGTTAAGTTAATTACCACAAAACCGCAGAAAGGGGATAGGTGTTAATGTCATGCTTTTTAAAGGGATTTCATGAGTTTGTAGGATGATTCAAGAAGGTCTATATGCAACTTGTGGAGCCACAGAATAAGGACACTTGGACTCATCTCAATGTCTCCAATGGGTTTTCTATTGAAGGCTAGGATTGTGAGCAACAAAATGACAACACGTGGCACAATCTCATGAGGATTTTGTATCCTATCACACTTTAAAGTTTAAAATAAATTTAAAATACATGTTTATATCATGAGTTATTTGATTGTTCGATGAACGTTTGATGGATGGTTGTAGCTAAATTCTGAAATGAAATGCATAGAGCACTAGGATTGCAAACTCAAATCTATGGAATCACCCTATAACCGTTAGATATACAAAGATCAATGGTTGAGAATTTATTTGAGATGGAACATTTGAATGACGTCGCTTCTCACCAAAAGTGATCAAATAATAGAAGGTGCAAAAATGCAAGACAACTATTGAATTTAATTCTAAGTTTCAATACATAATTATAATGTACTAATTGTAGAGTCCAGAGATAACACGTTTCATTCACTTTAATATTTGAGAAAACAAAAGTGAACTTTCTACTACTGAGTGATTTAATTTTTAAGTGAGAGCCCGTCAGCACATAGGTGCACCAGGGAGATCTTGGGCTCCAACACGGTCGATCCACACTTATCAATTTCTTTGTATTCATCCTTTCAAGAATCAAAATCCGGGTAAGTGAAAGACCAAAATCCTACGTTTAATCATTTCTTAATATTTCAATCTTGGTCTTTAGGGTTGAGAACTTGAGATTTCACACTGTACAAGCATGTCTACCACCACTACTAGACTAGCTATTGGGAAAGGCAAAGCAATATCAAATAAAAAATAGATTATGTTGGAGTGATTAAAATCCCAAGTTTCACAAATGAATACCATGATATTTATGATCCTGAAATCTATGGTAGGCTTACCTCAAAACTTATATTTTCATATGAGAGTAAGGTTGCAAAGAAAATGAAAACTACCAATAGTAAAACAATGCCAATTAATATCATCATTACATCGTGAGTAGTTAGATTGGGGCACATGATGTTACATGAGGTTTTCCCTTGCCCATAATTTATCATGGTATGTGCCCACAATTACGATGATAACAAAAAGTAATTGTTAATAAATATATAAAAGAAGAAATGTTATCCATTACTATAGAAGAATTTGGAAATGTGTTGGGATTTACAATTGAAGAAATTAGAAATTTCCACATTGACCTAGAAAATATTGCTAGTGATTATGATGCAGTTGATGAAGGGGAGAAAACTACTTTTCTAATTAAAATAGCTTAGGATTGTCATAGTAACTTATTTAAAAATAATCATAAGCCTCCTTATGAATTGGAAATTTTTAGACCATGGGTTTAGGATACTATTTCCATGCTAGCATTTTGCCTCGGACTAGATAAGAATCGCGAAGTGGGTGCAAGCCTCCTTGAAATGGTATTTTATATCCATTATGCTAAGTGACATGTCAAATATAATTTTCTTGAGAAAATTGTAGAATCCATGCATAAGCAATTTTTAATGATTAAAGGATGTTCCACTAAGACATTTAGGTTCACAACCTACTTGTGCTATTTTTTCTATTCAAATTTAGTGGAATGGTTTTGACCAACAAGCTTCACATTCAACCCTATATGAATGTTGAGGACTAGATAAGAATCGCGAAGTGGGTGCAAGCCTCCTTGAAATGGTATTTTATATCCATTATGCTAAGTGACATGTCAAATATAATTTTCTTGAGAAAATTGTAGAATCCATGCATAAGCAATTTTTAATGATTAAAGGATGTTCCACTAAGACATTTAGGTTCACAACCTACTTGTGCTATTTTTTCTATTCAAATTTAGTGGAATGGTTTTGACCAACAAGCTTCACATTCAACCCTATATGAATGTTGAGGAAAAAAAATGGACATACAAGGATAGCTGAAATAATTCATTTTATTATAGCTCAATCCTTATCCTCATGGTTAGATACAATCACAACCAGAACATGCCCATGGTGGAGAATCTAATGCAATTGGCATTGCCACTAGTGGCAATGGTATGGGTAGTAGTACTAGTAGTGGTCAACATGTGCTACAAAAAGAAATTACACATAAGAGGCCAAAAATACAAGATACTACACAAGACACCTAGTGATCAAGGCATTCAAAAGAAGCAAAGGATTATGACAAGTCCAAGTCCAACTACCAATACCAGTACCACTACCTTAATTTCCACCCCGTTAATTCCAGACACTCCTCCAGTTAGTGTGACTACAACATCAATGGCTAATCCTCAACCTCAGGCTTGGTCTCAAATAATTGGAGATGTTCCCATCATTGGAATTACTCCTTTGTCATTCAAGCATTCCATCATGTCTGCGGCCCCAAGTTTTGATTACAATGATGAGTTTATAAAGAAATAAAAAATGTATAAAAAAGAAAGGAAGCAACTGATATAGAGTACATCTATTGTAACTTCAAAGCCTGCAAAAACTAGGGTATTATCCACATTTGACCCAAATACAAAAATCATGGAGTACATGTTTGTTGTTTCCATAATTCAAAATAAACCAGAGAATTAGATGAATCACTCTGAACTTCAAGTGAGCAGATTCCAATTGGATTTTTTTGAATACTAAATTTTTGGAAAAATTAATGTATCAAAAAAGAACAATAAATTGGTGTACACATCATTGCTAAAGAAAGATAGAGAAAGAAGGTTGCAGATTCAAATAAAAAAGTTATAGAGAGACCTAGAAAATGAGAAAGCAAAGAAGAAATCAACAAATAACAAGAGCAATGAATTAGAAAAAAGAATTAAAAAATATGCCTCTACATCTACAAGCAAAGAGGATAAACAAACAAATATGGAATTGAATGAACTGAAGCAAAGGTTAGATGAGAGAAAAAATACATATGATGATGAAAAATACACTTCAAAAAAATTAAAACAAAACCTAGTGAAAGCAAAACATTGGGAACAAAATTTGGAGGAAGAGAGAAGAATCATTGAAAGATTGGTAGCAAAGTTGAGGGAAACAAAAAATGAAATAAAGTCTTGTTAGAATAAGTTAACTGCATTTTGTAAAGAAACAATGAGGCATATGAAACAATATATTTAGGAGGAAATAATGTATAGGGTTTATCATTTATATGATTTTTTTTAATTGATTGATGATATGATAGTACATAATAGGGAGCTCAAGAAATATGTAGGGGAAAACAAAAATGTGATTTTAATAGAGAAAATTTTAAATCAAGTTTTACAAATAGCCTATAAAGCTAGTGATAATAAATTGAAATCAAAAGGAATTATTGACAGGTTTGATGCCTCAATGAAGGTGTCATGTATCACTCAAAAGTGTTTGAGAATACATGAAACAAAGGAATTTCTAGATCAAGCTACAAAAAAATGAAGAAGCTAGATAAAACAATAAGGAACTTGACAGAGCTTGGTTTGCCAAAGGCTTTTGACACAACAGAGTGATTCATTGGAAAAAGATGATTTCAGAAAGATGGAGGATACAAGGAAGATAGATTTGGACTAGTTTCCTCAAAACCCCGATGAGGTGATCTATTTGAATTCCATAAACCCATTGATAACCTTGAATGAAACTTTGATTGAAACATTCAAGTCAAGTTCCAATTTCAATCATGAATTGTTAACAAATTTTCAAGTCAGATACTATCAAGTACAAAAAATGGAACTTCCATTAGACGAATAGTGGAGCATGCTACAAAAGCTGATAAAATGATTTGATAATTATTTCCAACTCTACTCTATGCAGAGTTGTCTTTGAGCAAGATCTTTCATTGCCTCTATGTATTCCTTCATTTGAAAATTAATACACAACTCAAATTCATTAATGTGTTCAATTATCTGTATTGTTTATTTGTTCAATTGAAGAAAAACTCTGGTTTCTACTACTAGATACACATTAAAAAAATGCTAATGTTGTATATGCTACTATTGTTAATATGTTATTAAGCATTGAGCTGAATGATGAATCATTGAGTACATGTAAAACTTATTATTATGACACAATTAAAATATGAAGTTATTAATAATATGTTAATCCATTCAATCTGATTCATAATTTCATGGAATATAATATAAAATACCATCAACTATAGTTTGGAATAAGAATTTATGATTCATAAAATGAGTATAAAATTTAAATACCTAGAGGCTATTAAATCCCTAAACAATAGTTAAAATTTTGAATCTAAATTCTATATTTGAAATTTAGAATAGGAAAAAATACTAGTACATTAATTTATTCAATCTGATTCATAATATCATGGAATACAATATAAAATATCATCAACAATAGTTTGGAATATGATTCATGAAATGCACTATAAATACCTAAAAACTACTAAATCCCTTGTATTTACCAATTCACCTCCTGGTCCTCACTCTAATGATGAGATTAAGAGCTACCTTGACTATGAGTCCGTTCTTTTTTTTCTTCGCCCTACATACATCCACTTAACTACATCTCAAATTCAACATTCATTGTGTCATGTAGGAGTTTATGGTGAACTCCTCAAACACCCTAGAATCACTTGCAAGACAAAATAACTTCCACAAGAGAGAAATGGTAGAAATACCATGCTATCATTAAGATGCAAGAATACCAAAATGAATATGGCAAAGTACATATGAAGCCTTGCTTATATAGGCAAGGTTGAGATGTAGTAAATAATATGATGTTGACATGTGTTATAATCTTATGACACGTGAAAAATAACTAACTACTTAGGAAATGATGCTAGATAAGATAAGACATCTAGAAAAGACAACTACCCTTCTAGAAAGAATCTTATATCCTAAGAAAACATGTGAACCTATCACCTAGTAAATGATACCTAGGAATATAATTAAATGCCTAAGTGAAATTATGTAAGTGTAATTAAATAATTAAGTACACCAACACTCCCCCATAAGTGCAACTTAGGAAGTGTTGTTCTTGTAGCACACACGCCCCATTCGGAATAGGGACCCTCTCTTTCCCTTTCGTCGGGTCACTTTTTCTTTCCCCTCATTTTGCATTCCACTATGCTTGAGCATAAAAATGGTCAAGGACCCTAAAAGTCATCATCCTTAGTTGACCAAATTCACCAACCAAAAAATCTTGATTCCTCAACTTTTGCGGGGTTTCCTTAGTAGGTTTCCCTTTGCCTATTCAGGCTGGCGTCCTTCACCTTCTGTAGGTCTGCCCTTGCGGGCTTCCCTTTGCACACTACTACTTTACCTCCATTATTCCATTGACAGCCAATGCAGGATGTTTTCTCACATGGTAGGTCTCACATCCTCCGTGGCCATCCTTCTTGCCGACCACTCGACGACCGTGGTTGGGGTTTTGCCCGCTTTGTAGGCCCTGACTCTCCCACCGTCACTGTTTTGAAACCCACACCCAGCTACTCCACCGGTCATCGTATCTACATTCAATGAGGGGTCATAAATGTCATTTATACTATAAAAAGGTCATTCAACCTATCATTTTCACCGATCACAGCCAAAATTTGTCAGAGTCTAGAGTGGCTGCCACCTCCGTCGCACCTACACAACCTCTAGGAAGATTCAAGGTGTGATCTTCATCGATTTCTACATAAATTCTATTTATGACCTCCACCACCAAGCCCAAAAATGTCTTTTTGAGTTAAGTTTCAAAGATGCTAAAATCTTAAAGAAAAATCTTAAAATATTTTAGGATGGCTGAATGACCTTGGAATTCCGCACAAATCCACACAAAAAAATACTTGAAATTCCCTTAAAATCGACTTCTTAGGCCTTGCATAATTTTTCCTTCCCGTGGTCGTTCTTCACCAGAGCTGCGAGGCCCTTGCGTCCTGCATCTTTGTTTCTGTCGTTGGAGCAACTTAAAACCCAAAATGAGAAACTTGAGCCCTGTGGCCTAGCAGGTTCGTTCTTGCAGGTTTTTGCATGTGGGCGAGCATTACCCTTTCGCCGCCCTACTAAAATTCAAGCTCCAAACACTTAGGTGGAAAATGCTAAGTCTTCAATCCTTTGCAAATCCGCTTTTGCAAACCACCACATGCGGGCAACCCTTACCTTGCCACTATTCCAAAATGACCATCCTACGCTTGCTTCTTACGTTATGGGTGCCGCTGAATAAACAAAATAACCTAAATCTTATTACGAGCTATTCCTGGCGGTCTTTCGTCTGTTCTTCACCGCTGTTTTTAAACGATATCCCCAAATGGTGAAGTCTTTTCTTTTGCCTACACCACAGACCCCGTAGTCCTTCCTGTCGTCCAAAGTTTATGTGCAAAATGCTAAGTGTTGAATCTCCCTTCAGGTCAAGCTTTGCAAGGGTCCATTTGTAGACTGCCCCACTAATGTCATCGTCTACCAAACAATCGAGCACCCATGTCGATCCACTCTGTAGACCTCGACCCCAAATTTTCCTTCTGGGTATTTAGTACCAAAAGCAACCAAGTCCTCATGCATTGTAGAGCTCTCCTTGTGGGTTGCTGCCTGTGGGCCATTGTCATATGATCATCATTCACCAAATGTCCATGCTCCACCTCCCTTCCGCATGGCAGAAGCCACGTTCTCCTTCGCTGCCCGAGTCTCCCCAAGTGAAATGATCAACGTCAAGGCCTCTGTGGGCCCGCTGGTGTGGACCGCCGTGGGTGGGTTTTCGTCTTATCTCTGCCGCCCATAATGGCTATCTCCTAGCGGCCTTCCATGCGTCCCTACCCGCAACTTCCTAATGACTAAGTTAAGCATGTGTTGTTCGAGACTCTTGAGGTCTTGCCTTGGGGGATTCCCCTTGCGGGTCATCGCCTTGTGACCACCATTTTTAACAATAGAGCTCTAAACGTCCGTGATGCCTCCTACCTTTGCATGCCTTGAGCCTGCATTAATAAGGTGACTAATCAAATATTTCCAAGAGGCTCCAAAATTGATGTTTGCACGTGCCAAATACCTTTAAGCCTTGACTGATGTCTAAACTTCAAGTGTGAAACTTTGGGTGCGGGTGGCCGTCTATGGGTCGCCATGCTCTCGATGCCATCCTATTTCTAAGCACTCCAAAGTGGCCTTCGGCTCAGGGAAACCCACATTCTTGGGCCTGGATTGCCTTAATTGACTCAAACAGGCCTCAAATATGAAATGATAATGGATTTTATGAGCTTTTGATGATATATTGATGGATCTGACCTTTGTTTTGCAGGATGTAACTAACGCTTCCCTGATTTTTTGTATGAATGTGCTTACTACTTCTTTGCTTGTAGGATTTATGGAATTTGTTGTGGGACCATCAAGGAGGTCTGCAAAGAAGGAAAAAGAAAGGAAGCCCACCAAAGCACCAAGGGGCAAGGAGGAGAAGGATTAAATGAAGTACCGGTTCCATGGGGAGGAATGCACCTCTAGGGTCATTTCCACTTGGTATTCGATATCATATACTAATATTGGGCACATAAAAATAGATGAATTCAGGCAAAGGGTCATAGTCCGACCCACGACTAAAAATTCATGGAAGATCCGATAGAGTGGCCTCGCTAAGGCAATCGACTTACCACCTACACTTATAGCTCTAGAGCTTGTGATGGCCTATAGAGAGGCCTATCACAACAACAACATGAAAATTATTGATCATGATAGTAGGGTGCTCACAGATCTCTCCCTCAAGTCTATAGGCCAAACATTTCATATCCCCACATTTGACCCCATGGAGGAAACATAAAAGGAATATGTAGAGAGCACATGGAAGCAAAACCCTCTGGGATGCAAGAAGCTAATCAACCAAAATTTGTTGAAGGAGAAGAGAGGAAGTTATACCAAGGTTCCACAAGATATTTTTAGAAGTGATTTCCATGAGGAGTACCATGATTTGGTTACTCTGCTCAGCAGGGTAATGGGCCTCCCCACTGCTGCTTACTTCTAGGAGTGGATGTTTTACTTCGTTGAGGAAACCATTCATGGAGAGACAAAGTTTCACTGGGCCAAGATCATCAGTGATAATATTCATGCTTAGTTCATGAAGGTCAAGAAGACTTACCAGTTCCATATGACCTCTTACCTTGTATATATACTTGCAGATACCTTCCCACACAGAGGCCTCTTTGTTGCCTAGAATCCAAATCTAAGGAGGGGAGAGCTTAAAGTATATGATCATTACCCTTAGTTGCAGTACAAGAATTTCAAGAGGGATTATGTGTGGGTCAATGATGCCTTCATTGGGCATATCATCAGGCTCCTTGGAGGAGACTTTTAAAGGAGGGTTACACATAGCGCCCGAGCATTCGTTCAAAGGTTTGGGTTCCTGTTCATCCAGTTCCCAAAATTGATGTATATCAAGACAAAAGGGTTCTTTGAATGACCCTACAGGCTACCCCAGTACCCCAACAATCGGTTGATCATATTGGAGGTCTCCCGCCAACTACAAGTTGCCCATCATTTACTAAGAAAACAACACAAAGAGACAATCATGTATCCCTTAACCTTTGGGCAAGGCTTGTATTCTCTTCCTACCGCCCAGTGTGTGGAATGCTTAGAAAAGGAGTTAGTAGAGTATAATCTCGAATTCTACATGGACCAACTGAGGACGGATCCCTATGAAAAAATAAAGAAGATGGTCAGAAGGGAGTATGCTAACTTGGCTTATATTTAGGATTTTTGGGCTAATTGCCGAGACGATAAGGAGGTTCGGATGCGACATTACATGTGAATGATGACACACTTTGTAAAATCAATAAACCTGTTCTAGGTGCTTGATCAAGTTGTAGAAGAGGAGGATACTATCCTAGATGAGGGATTTGATGCTGTGGCTGACCTACCATTGCCAATAATTGATTGGGATGAAAGAGAGGTCAATGACCTTGATACAGTAACTCAGCCTGTGGAAAGAAGAACAAGGAAATGAGTAGATACCCAGATCACGCAACTTAAATTACAAGGATTCGAGCTCACTTATGGGGAGCTTGAGGATGAAATTGAAAGTGCAACTAATAGTGGAGATATTGTTGCTGCTCCAATAGAAGAGGCACCCAAATATCCTCTCACCATGAGATCCAAGAAAAGGAAGAATGTAACCGAATGTCAGTCCAAACATAAGGTGTACATACAAAAGACCGTGGAGGGAGAATCTTAAAAAAAAATCAAGAAGTCAGGAGGGTTCATTGGCGAGATGCCATTTATCCAAGAGGACCCACAAGATGAAGGTGAAGAAGAGGAACCCAAGCATCCACCATCACCGCGTCCCACCTCTACATCCGTCGCTATCACTTCCATTACCACTCCTCCACCTTTCGCATCTCGGGCACTGCCTATTTCCTCTTCACCTGCTATGGACATCTCTGTCCACCTTGCCTCCACCTCACCAATGGCCCCAATAATGGTATTAGAATCCTCCTTGGCCATGAAATCCCCACTGTTTTCTGCCTCCCTCCCTCCTCCAATTTCTACTCTCTCATCCCCAATACCCATAGTTGCCACGGTCACCATGCCTTCCCTCACCTTGCCAAAGGATTTTTCCAAATATATGCAAGGGGTACCTACTGAAATCTCAGGGGTAATCATGAACCCCACAGTACAAGCGGTGATGGCTGAAATTGTTGCAGTCTTACCTATTTCTTCACCACCAACGAAGCCACCATAGATGAAGGCCACAATGCAAATATTTGAAGAGATGGAGAGACGACAAAGGGAGGTTGAGAAAGGAATAATTAGGGACCTTGAGGACTTCTTCCAATATGATTACTTCGAAGACTTGGAGAAAGAGGTAAGTAAAAAGATTGACAGGGTGGTGGATGAGGAAGAGGAGTCACCTCCTTTAGAGGAAGATACAAAGGCCCTCAATGCCAAGTATACTATAGAAATATTTGATCAAGAACTGGAAGAAGAGTTGCCCCAACAACTCAAGGATGAGGAAGAGGAGGCTGAATAAGGAAAAAAACCCTCCCAGGAGGAAAAGGACATCGATGTTAGTGTGGAGATACTCGAAGAGCATCATCCTATTGGCCAAGATAAGGGCCTTACTCAAGATGAAGAAGTGCCTCTCGAAAGGGAAGTAGAAGAGAAAAGAGAAGAAAGGGAAGAATATGCTCCCAAGAAGAGCCCCGAGCTAGAGCATCACATGGAGCTAAAATGTGAAGAAGAGGAGGTTCCCCAAGAAGAAGGCACTGATAAGGAGAGCATACCCACCACTGAGTCAAAAAAGAGAAAAGCCATAGACATCAAAGACTCAGGTGAGGAAGAGGAAAGAATCGATTAGGAAGCCCCAAGTTACGAAGAGAAACAACCTCAATAGGAGGAAGGTGATCATGAATCACAAAAAGGGGAAGTTCAAGTACCTAAATGGCTAGAGAAATAATTGCAAAAGAAATCCCCTTCCCTTATTGATCCAAAGGCCAGATTTGAGGCAATCTTTTCAAGAGTGCAAACAAAGACAAAGAAAGAGAAAAATCCAAGAGTCTGCTCTCATATTGCTGTGGATGCTTCTTGATCAAGAATAGTATATATTGCTACCCCGATAAAAAATCAAGGAGAAGGGGTCAGTTACAAAATTTCTATAGTTAGCTTGGGCCCAACAACTAGGGAGAAAAAAATTGAGGAACTCCAAGGATCAGTGGCCACGATAGTACAACAAATGAACAAGGAGAAGTCCACAAAGGAAGAACTAAAGGTGCAAGTGGCATATCTCACTACCTATATTCAGAAATGGACATCCTTCGAGCCCCCTCTCCTTTCTCAAGAAGAGCTCACCTAGATGGAAAAAATGAAGAACTAGACTAAGGCCACAACAAAATGGTTCCAATGGGTGGTGTATAATGGTGATATGGGCATCCGCCATGTTGCTGGAATGATTAAAAAATTCAGGTTTACAAAAGTAGCTAGAAGGCACAAAAAAATATGCCAATGGTTTATTGAGCTGTATAGAATCACTTATCCTAAGCTTGATGCCATTCTTAAGATGCCTTAAAGAATATGGGGAAAATAATTAGTGCTACCCAAGGATGATTGCTGGCTTGTGGAAACCTAGAAGATGGGCTTGGATCACAAAAGGGATGTCTTGGAAAGAGTATTGCATGAGGTGGAACTTGACGTTGAATGGATGGTTGAGCATAGGACAAACAATGAAGATAACCTTAAACTGATGATGGATTATGAGATGCCATCCCTTGAACTCGATCTAGAAAAGATTAGGCCTTTTTTTCACAAAAAGATGGAACATGGAGTAGCTGATGCACTCACACCAAACTTCATGGATTTCACTGCAACAACGTTCACCCAATCTGAGCAGGTAGTCAAGGCCACACCCAAATGCACCAAGCACTAGGAGCAAATCACGAGCAAAATCAAGAAGTTATCCTTCCATGTGCTCCAATCTGATATTATGGAATGGGATAAGCTTTAGGCATTGATTGGGAAATTTGTGGAGTACACCACCCAAAAAAAATTTAAAGGAAAGCGAGTAATAGATGATGAATTCCTGACAATGTAGTTGGAAAGGAAGGCAGTCCACTAGAAGACAAAACTGCTACAACTACAGTGCCAAAGTCACTTCAGGAAAAAATAGGAATGAGATAAAAGATGTATTCTATATTCCTATATATTTGGGGGTAGGTGAAAACCTAATGTAAATGAATCTTGGCCACATAATGAAAGTAAATCCTGGCCATTTATTTTATTTAAAAAAAATTATAAATAGGGGTTCCCCTCTCATTTTCTACATGAGAGTTGAGTTGTTGTAAAGACATGTTGTAGAAATTTCAATAGAATTTCATTGTTTTGGTGGATTCTTGTGTTTCTCACATGTTGCATGATTCATCTTATCTAAGTTGATAGATTTAGTTAGCATTTACCTTGTTGTTCTTAGTGTTTTAGAGTTACTTTTAATAGTTTAGTTCATGTTGTCCATTGATGTTGAAGAATGCTATTGTGTTGACGCCTTTCTTGTTCATGCTTTTTGTTGTTTATTGACGATGAACATCAGTGTAAAGATAGTCTGAACATTAATTCATTGTTGCACTTAAAATTCATCTTTTATTCATACTTTATGTTGAATGAATAGCTAAAAACCTGTAGATCTTAGAAGATAGCACTAGTTTCATGAGACTGTGAGACATTTTGGTTAAGTGGAACTTAGTATTTAGGAAGGTTGTCCACTGTAGCATCCACCATTGTCATTGTTCATCATTAGTTGTAGGTCTAGGAACTCTCTCATCCCTTTTTCGTTTTGAACTTTCTTTGAGAATAGAAGTTAAAGCAAGATCCCAGATCTTTTAAAAGCTAAATCTGATGTTGAATATGGAGTTTTAGACTGCTCTTTTGAATCTGCAATAAGAGCATCCCATTTCTAGAATTTCACAAAATCCATTTGAAGATGCAATTCCCTCCAACTTAGTGAACCATAAATGGCAATTTTGATTACTAATAAATCACATCAAACAACTTAGCTATTTTTTCAAGTCATGACCTAACACCCGAGAGACCTTGGGATAATTTTTTGCAACTTGTTTGTAGGAAGTTATCTTTCAAGAGAGGTAGCATACTTGTGTGCTGCTTGTGTTGAGAAAGTGCAAAAATAGCCATCAATAGAACTGGCACTAGAATGAGGGTCGCCTTATTGCTAAGATGGATTGAATTGGTTCCTTCTCCCCTAAGAGGTTCCACAGAGTGCTAAGATCTACACTAAACAAAGGGGAGTTCCAAGAGCTACCACCCCCTACCAAGGCTAAGAGAGCTAAGAGAGGGGAAGCCTCTACCTCAAGCACATAAAATCAACCCACTTCACCTCCATCCCCAACTTCTCTCTCCATCCATTCACCCTTTTATTCCCCTTCACCTTCGGCAGCACATTCCTCTTCTTAGTCGCTCCAAATTGCCTTCCATACCTCCATCTCTCACAGCTAAGGCACTACCCCTTTCCCAACACTTCCCTTCCAAGGCATTGTCCCAACAGGCATTGCCCCTTTGCAATCTCAAGTCACTTTGGTGCACCCTCATCCACCTTTTCCTCCCATGGCGTGGTTGGGTAACAATCCATCTCCTTTTTCCTTCAATGTTTACCATGACATGCTAAAGAATTCAAAGGGTTTTTGCACTAAGTTCCATCACTGGGATGCACAAAGGACAATAGAAGAGCACATGAAAATATTTCAAACAACCTTGAAGGATATGCAGATTGAACATGAAGATGTGACCTACTGACTCTTCCCTTACTCATTGGGGGATGAGGCCTTCTATTGGGACATTCACTTGTTGACAGGAACCATAACCACTTGGGACCTATTAAAGAACTCCTTCTTGCAGAAATTCAAGATCCCAATTAACCCCTCTGATTTGTATTCGCGATTCATGGCCATTCGAAGAGAAGTCAATGAGTCGACCAAATCCTTCAATGATAGATTCCATCAAGCATATATGAGGTTGCAGACACCTTATGTGGTTGACGATCCTTCCGCCCGCCTAGTATACTATGCAGCCCTGAACAACCTCACTTCCGCATTGGTGAAAAGAATGCATCTACCGTCGACTAGGTTGGTGGATGCCTACGTAGAAGTGATAAAAAAAGAGCACTGATTTAGGACAATACATCACTGGTTCGTTACCTTCTTTAGGCTCAGGTGCACATCCGAATCGAATCCAAGGCCTCACTCATGCTTTGGCACATCAAACACCCTTAATGAATCAAGTTCCACAACTCCCTATAGTTCCTCACTCGGGGAAACCATTGAACCAGGTGCCTCCCATGCCTTAATACCTACAACCACAACAACAAAAATCTTACATTCAATAGCCCCAGGTGCCTACATATCTCCAAAGTTTAGAGTTCCCACCCGCTCAACATAACCAACCAACAATACGACCAATTTTTCTTTAGAGTTCAACCTCGCAATTGAGCAACACAAAAAAGTATTAGATAGACGAGCTAGAAAAATTGGTCGAGAAGATGTTGACTGAAATGACACACTTGAGGAATCAGAATAACTAACTACATGCATCTCAATGAAGCATTCAAGCTAATTTCAATCGGGATAACCATGAGAATCGTGACGTAGGTGCTTCTTTTGGATAGAATTATGAAAGAGGGTAGAATTCAAGAAAAAACTTCAAAAGAAGGCCATCACAAAGATAAAATCAAACATGGAGCACAAGGAAAAACAATGGTGTCATTCCCATGCTTCTTGACCAACCAAGTAGCAGTGACAAAATGACAAGCAGGGTATACCTGGTAGTGGCTACCTTATCTGGTTGGTGTCACATACATAAGACAAGTAGGCATTTAGAGTTAGATTTTCTAGAGTTCCAAATAGCCATCGAGATCTTCCAAGTGGAGGTTCAAAATTTTGTAGATGGTTCAAGATGCTGAGACCTAGTTCCTTCTAAGTCATACGATTAAGCTATGTTGGTGGTTAATCTAGCTCCTTTCTTGAAGGGTGAAAGCAATGTACCTAAGAAAGAGACCGCTGCCCCAAAGGACGAAGAAGAAAAAGAGGTAAGTAATGAAATTCCTTTATCCCAACTTTTTAATTCAATAGATAATGGCCCGGTAAATGAGGAAGAGTCACAAGAGGATGAGGTCCAAATGTTTCATCAAAGGGAAACTTCGTATGATTTGAGGAATAGACAAGTAGGTGACACTTTCACAACCTCCATTCCACCTAATAACTTTAGCACTCCTCTTGAACTGCATGCTAGTAATAACCCAAGTTATCCTCATGTTCCCACTCAATACTTTAACAAGAATAAACAACAAGGTCAAACCAGAAATCAGCCTATCAGCCCCTCCCAAAGTAACACTTTTGAAGCCGAAATTGAACAAATGGGGGAGTATGTGGCACAAGAATTTAAGAAGGTCAAGTTGAGCTTTTCGACCTTTGAGTTTTTTAGGAATTTTTTGTTTAGAATGCTCAATGGGAATCCCTCATCTAAGTTAGCCAGGAGATTCCCACAAAGAAGGTCTCTTTTGTTGATTCACAAAATGAGCTGGTAATCTGACAAAATATTGAGAAGAAAACATATCAACCTTTAAATTAACAAGCAAAAAAGAAACTTGCTAAACAAAAGGATCAAGCACAAACCAAAAATAAGAACAATGATAAAGACAAGGGTCAGGTGTCCCAAGTTGACATTTCAAGGGGGCTGTTCTAAGGGAAGTTGGAGACCCCTCCCTTCCTGACCACAATCAAATTTTTTGGAAAGAATCTACATAACTACTTGTTTGACTCGGGAGCCTCCACCAACATCATGCCTTTGGTGGTGTGCAAAGATTTGGGGATAGTTCTGACCCCCTCCTAATGGAAGGTAACACAACTAGACAAAACATAGATTAACATAGTTGAAGAAATCAATAGAATACCTATGCAGATTGCTGCTGATCCGAGGGTACAATTAACGATTGATATTCAAGTTTTTGATATTCCTGAGACCTATGGAATCATACTAGGTAGGGATTTCACATGGGCATTGAATGGATATGCTGCCATAGACTATTCCCACCTATGGCTTCCATGGAAAGGGTTGCCAAACCAGATCCATATTGATCGGGAGCCCTGCATGAAATTCATGATTACATAATACAACAACACAAATGAGTTACTTTTTGCTGAAATAGAATTGGGAAATTACTGTCCCATGGCTTATTCAGAAGAGCATGAATATCATGAAGAAGAGGTCACCGAAGAGTTCTCCTTATGCAATGGAGTCCACCTACCAACTTAACCCACGTGCCTGAAAGTACAGAGGTATTAATCGAATCAGATGATGAAGAATACTACAAGGAAGGTAATCTTGGATTGCTAGATGGCTTCCAAGATTTCATGAAGAAATGTGTACAAGATCAACTAGACCTGGGTGCCAGAATGGACTTTCAAGAGCTCCTATTACCCAGTTGGTACAGGGTACATAATGCTGCCCACTCAAGATTTGAATGCTGCTTGTGTCAAACAACAATTAAGCATATTAAAAGAAAAGTCACCCCAAAGGGGGGATTTAAAACAATGCAACCAGATCAAAGCAATGCTGAATCCATGCAGTCATCCAAGAATGTTGAGGAAAATATACTGCCAAGCAAGGAAGCGTGCTTAGTGAGTCCCAAGATCAAGGATTCACCCAAGTTTTGGACACTGTGTTTTGATGGGTCCAAGTCCAAGCAAGGAGCTGGATTTGAATTGATCATCCCTATAGGTAAGACATACTTTGCTGCCCATTGGATTCAATTTTTTTTCACCAATAATGTGGCAGAATATGAAGCATTAGTTCTTGGTCTCTTGATGGAATTAAGAAAAAGAGTTAAAATGCTTCAAGTGTTTGGTGACTCCGAGCTAGTTGTAAAACAAGGAAATTGTACTCCTGCCATGATAGAAGGTTAGAAAACTATAGGCATAGGGTATGGGATCTTATAGAAGGCTTAGACGCATTCAACATCCAGTTGATCCCTCATTCCAAGAATCACACTGCTAATGCCTTAGCCCAGGAGGCTAGTACCTTGCAACCACTCTCCCTAGCTGGCTTAAGAAAGTTTAGCTTCAAACTTACATCCAATCCGTCAGTGCCAAAAAATGTCACCAATTTTTAGGTGTTTAACGATGACAAGCATATCCTAGATTTAATCACAAGCTCTGACATGTTAGTAACTCATATCATTGATGAAATGGATCCTAAAGAGGTCGAGTTAGACATAGAGGGTGTTATCAATCTCAAAAAAACACAATACCATGAGGTATGGTCTAGATAGAGCAAATATTTGATTTAGATTAGATAAGGGACCAGGATCAATAAACAAAGAAAGATTCCATTAATAATCAATGCGACGCTCATAACCTGGGAACAGTTGAAGAAGTCAAGAATACGTTTATCGGCAAAGTGTGCACACCAAAAGAAAGGAACGTGATTGTTGATGCCTTGCGCACGTATCATGACATGATTTCCTGGAGTTATGAAGACTTGAAAATGTATGACACCTTGATCATTACTCATACCATTCCTCTTAGGCCATATGTGAGACCCTTCAGGCAACGTCAACATCTAATCAATGCATTGCTAGAGCCCACCATTTACAAAGAAGTTTAGAATTTTTTGTCCACAAGAATCATTTTCCTAGTTAGACACTCCACTTGGGTAGAAAATTTGGTTCCATTGAGGAAGAAGAATAGAGAAATCAGATTGTGCATAGACTTCCAGAACTTGAACAGAGCTTCAAAAAAGGAAAAGTATCCAATGCCCTCACTAGATGAGGTATTACAAATAGTTAATGGATCACAGATGATGTCCTTCCTGGATGGTTACTTAGGATATAACTAGGTGATGGTGCAATATGAAGACATACATAAAACAACATTCACCACGAAGTGGAAAACATTTGCATACAAAAGAATGTCATTTGGATTAATTAACGTTGGTGCCTCCTTCTAACGTGTAATGGATATCACCTTTAAAGATATGATTGGTAAATATATCATCATATAAATGGATGATCTTATGGTGTTTTCAAAGAATAGGGGGGATCATGTCTCTGATCTATCCAAGGTCTTCCAAAAATGCAGAGAGTTTGGAATTTCTTTGAATTCAAAGAAGTGCATATTTAGAGTTATAGAGGGAAAGTTGTTGGGGAATGCCCTTCCATATAAGGGAATCTCAATAGACCTCGAGTGTATCTAGGCCATAACAAAAATTAATCTTCTAAGTAGTGAGCTGATATATTTCTTTGGAAAGATAAACTTTGTCAGAAAATTCATCACAGGTTTTTCTGAAATAGTCAAGTCGCTAAACGCTATTCTAAAGTAGGATACCAAAGTCGAATGGACACCGGAAACCAAGAAACATTTTGAAGAAATCAAGAAATATATCACTGATGCAGCAGTGCTGATCAACCTGTATTACCTAAAGTCATTTTACATCTATTCATTCACTTTAGATCACTCTTGTGCCAACATATTGACTCAGAAAGATGACAAAGGAAGTGAACACCCTATTGCTTTCATGAGTGCTCACTAAAAGATGTAGAGTTGAGGTATCACAATGTTGAGAAGTAGGCATATGCCTTGGTCAGAGGATTTAAGAAGTTCTAGAACTACATTTGTGGAATAAAGTGTTCACAATCATGCCTGGTCTGATAGTTAAAAATTCGCTAATGTAGAATGAGCTAGGAGAAATAAGAGCGAAGTGGGTCACCTTACTACAAGAGTATGACATGGAGATTCAACCCATGAAGCTACTCTGAGGGTAGGCCCTCACTCAAACAATAGTTGAAACCATAGCCAAAATAGGCCCTGAACTCATCGTGCAACAGTACCAACTAGAGGACATTTCCTCGAGGGAATGGTACGATGATGTGGTTTATTATTTGTTGAATAATAAGTTCCCATCTTAGTTATTAGTAGTATAAAAGTGTGTGCTCTGAGGTTGAAAAGCAGCAACTACATGTTGCAGGGGTCTATCTTATACATAAGGAATCATGAAGGAATCTATCTCAGGTACCTTGGCAAAGAAGAAGCAATGCGAGTAATTAAAGAGTTTCATGATAAATTTGGCACTGGCCATGGATTTGGCCCTTCCACCGCCCATCAAATCTTGTGATCTAGGTACTATTGGCTGATGGTGTTTAAAGATGCGCATAACCATGTCAAAACTTGCCACATTTGCTAGATTGTTGCTACAAGAGAAATAAATGCTATGGTTCCACTCCAGCCGATTCTCAAGGTGAGGCATTTTTCCCAATGGGGGCTCGAATTAATTGGTCTAGTAAATCCTCCATCCTCTACAGGCCACATGTACATTCTGACCGCTACTAACTATTGCACTAGATGGATTGAAGCTATAACATGTAGGCAATGTACAATTGAAGTAGTTACAAATTTTCTTGAAAGCTTTATTTTAAATCGCTTCGATTGTCCCTTTGCTTTTGTGTGTGATAATGGACCTGCATTTGCATCTATTAAATTTTCTAGTTGGGCATTTGATTTTGGGATTGCACTCAAGTTTTCATCCAATTACTACACTTAAGGAAATGGTCTAGCCGAATCCACAAACAAAAACCTATTGACTGTCATCCATAAGCTGATTGACAAGAACCCCAAAGATTGGCACACCCAGTTGTATTTTTCCCTTTGGGAAGATCACACTCGCCACAAGGCTGCCTTGGGGAATTCCCCATTCTATCTCATATATGGCCTAGAGCTTGTTTTCCTTGTTCACCTCAAAATCCCCACGCTCCAGTTTCTCAACGCATACTATGAGGAGGGAGACCGCTGAGAGGCTCACCTCGCTGAACTGCTACATTTAGAAGAAGTCTGTGATAAGGCAATATAAATTTTTTCCAAACATCAGGGCGTAGTTAAATGATGGTTCGACCAACGAGCCAAAGTTAAGGCCTTTAGAATTGCTGATTTAGTCATTTTTTGGGACAAGGCCCATGAAAAGAAAGGGGGACATGACAAATTAAACAAGGTCTGGCTTGGCCCCTTTCAGATTTTAGAAATTTTAGGAGATAATGCCTTTCATCTCAAGACACTCATTAGAGAGGAGGTCTCGTTGCTTGTCAATAGGCAATATCACATTATTTCCTTGCTTGAGCTTTCAAATCTCACCCTTGTATATAGTTATATATTGGTTAGCTTAGGTTACCCTTGCTTCTGTTGTTGCTCATTTTCCTGGCTATTTTGTTTTGCCGAGTGTTCCTTCATCCTTGATGTGGTGGTCGTGCTTTGCCTGATGAATGACCCACTTTGCTTCCCACTCTTGTTTTTCCTTTGGAGAAATCTTCATTCATGACTATTGGTCTTTGAATGCCTCCATGGATTTGATTTCCTCATATGAAATATGACTTGACCTAGGAAGGAACCCTTGTTTGAATCTTCTTACACTTATCTTGGATCATACATGAAAGAACACTTTAAATTTTTTCCAAAGAGCTATATAGTAGTTGTTAGGAGGGTTGGGCAAGTGAAAAATATTAAGTCTACTCCAATGACCACTATGATTCCAAACCGATTGTAAGCTTCAGTGCTTACATATTTGAGCAAAAAGAGAAGAGTACCAAAATAAAATATCAAGAAAAAAAAGAAAGCAAGAAAGGTTAAAACATACATCTGTGTGGGTGTGCGAATAACTCTATCGAGGCTATGGATGCCCGACTGTCAATAGAGAAATGTTCATGGGGTCACAATGATAACTCTGTCAAGGCTATGGATGCCTAATTGGTAGCGGAGCAATGCACAAGTTAATTTTGGGGATTAGACAACTTACGTAGCTTACCTTGCCTGATCGCCAGCTACTTGTGCGGTCTCTGAGGAAAGGGAATGAATTAGCTATGCACACACTTTCGAGATACCCATATGACTTGATTCAACTAAGGATCCTGTCTTCCTTCGAGTTCCTAGTTCACCTATGGAAACTGGCTTTTGGTCTACGAAACCAGTGTTTTTGGGTTCTAAATGAATATTTATCCTTAGAACGCCCATGAGCATTCTCCCAATAGAATCACCATTTGTTGTGCCTGTAGCACACACGCCCCATTCAAAACAGGGACCCTCTCTTTTGCTTTCATCGGGTCACTTTTTCTTTCACCTCATTTTACATGCCCCTATGCTTAAGTGTCAAAATGGTCAAGGACCCTAAAGTTCATCATCCTTAGTTGATCCAATTCACCACCCAAAAAATTCTTAAGTCCTTGGCTTTTGTGGGGTTTCCTTAGCAGGTTTCCCTTTGCCTTTTCAAGCTGGCATCCTTCACCTTTTGCGGGTCTGCCCTTGCGGGCTTCCCTTTGCGTGCAACTGCTTTACCTACATTTTTCCATCGGTAGCCGATGTAGGAAATCTGCTTGCATGGAGGGTCCCACATACTTCATGGTCATCCTTCTCGTCGATTGCTCGACGACCGTGGCTGGGGTTCTACCCCTTTAGTGGGCCTCAACTTTCCCATTGTTGCTGTTTTGAAACCTGTGTCCATCTACTCCATCGACTGTCGTACTTGCATTCAATGAGGGGTCATAAATGTCATTTTTACTATAAATAGGTCATTCAACCTGTCATTTTCATAGATCACAGCTAGAAGTTGTCAGAGCCCAGAGTGGCCGTCGCCTCTGTCACACCCGCATGACCTCTAGGGAGATTCAAGGTGTGGTCTTCATCGATTTCTTTATGAATTCTAGGTATGACCGCTGCTGCCAAGCCTGATAACATCTTTTTGAGTCAAGTTTCCAAGATACTAAAATCTTAAAGAAAACTCTTAAAATATTTTAGGATGGCTATATAACCTTGAAATTCTAGACAAACCCATGTAAAGAAATCCCCAAAATTCCCTCAAAATCGGCTTCTTAGGCCTTGCAGAATTTTGCCTTCCCATGGTTATTCTTCACCAGAGCCATGAGGCCCTTGCAATTTGCATCTTTTTCACCGCCATTGGAGCAACTTAAAACCCAAAATGAGAAACTTGAGCCCCACAACCTGGCGGGTCCATTCTCATAGATTTTCGCATGCAAGCGAGCATTACCCTTTCACTGCCCTTCTAAACTCTGCACTCCAAATACTTAGGTGGAAGAAACTAAGTCTCCAATCCTTTGCAGATTTTATTTTGCAGGCCATCGCATGCGGGCAACCCTTACCTTGTCTCCATTCCAAAATGACCATCCTGCGCTTGCTTCCCGCATTGCGGGTGCCGCCGAGATTGATGTTGCCAAACAAACAAAATAACCTAAGTCTTATTGCGGGCTATTCTTGGAAAAATTTCATTCGCTCTTCATCGCCATTTTTAAACAATATCCCCAAAGGATGAAGCCTTCACTTTCGCCTGCACCACAGACCTCGCTGTCCTTCTTATTGTCCAAATTGTATGCGCAAAATGCTAAGTGTCGAACCTCCCTGTGGGTCAAGCTTTGCGGGGGTCCATCTGCAGACTGCCCCGCTACCGTCATCGTCTACCAAAAAATCGAGGACCCACGTTAGTCCACTCTATGGACCCTGACCCCAACTTTTTCTTTTGGGTATCTAGTGCCAAAAGCAAGCAAGTACTGATGCATTGCAGATCTCTCCTTGAGGGTTGATGCTTGTGGCCCACCATCATATGATCATTATTTTCCAAACTATCACGCTTCACCTCCCTTCCGCATGGCAGAACCCATGTTCTCCTTCGCTGCTAGAGTCTCCCCAAGCGAAATGATCAATGTCAAGGCCTCTGCGGGCCCACTGGTGCAGACCGCTGTGTGCGGGCCACTGTCTTATCTCTGTCACCCCAGAATGGCTATCTCCTAGCAGCCTTCCACATGTCACTGCCCACAAATTCCTAATGGTCAAGTTAAGCCCGTGTCGTTTGAGCCTCCTAGGGGTCCCACCTTGTGGGATTCCCCTTGCGGGTCACCGTCTTGTGATCATTGTTTTTAATAGTAGAGCTCCAAACGTCTATGATGCCTCCTACCTCTATATGCCTTGAGCTTGAATTAATAAGGTGACTAATCAAATATTTCCAAGAGGCTCCAAAATTGATGTCCACATGTGCAAAATTTCTTTAAGCCTCGATTGATGTCTAAACTTCAAGTGTGGAACTTTGGGTGCGAGTGGCATGGGCCGTCGTGCTCCCAACATCATCCTATTTATAAGCACTCCAAAGCGGGCTTCGACCTAGGAAAACCTGCATCCCTGGGCCTGCATTGCCATAATTGACTCAAACAGGTCCCGAATATGGAATGATAATGGATTTTATGAGCTTTTGATGATATGATGGATCTAACCTCTATTTTGCAAGATTTAACTAATGCTTCCTTGATTTTTTGTATGAATGCACTTACTACTTCTTTGCTTGCAGGATTTATGGAATCTACTATGGGACCATCAGGGAGGTCTACAGAGGAGGAAAAAGAAAGGAAGCTCACCAAAGCACCAAGGGGCAAGGAGGAGAAGGATCAAATGAAGTACTAGTTCCATGGGGAGGAACACACCTCCAATGTCACTTCCACCTGGGATTCCATATCAGATACTAACCTTAGGCATGTAAACATAGATGAATTTAGGCAAAGGGTCATAGTCCACCCCAAAACTAAAAATGCATGGAAGATCCAACAGAGTGACCTCGCTAAGGAAGTCGACTTTCCACTTGCACTTATAGCTCTAGAGCTTGTGATGGCCTATAGAGAGACGTATCACAGTGGAAACAAGAAAATTATTGATCATGATGGTAGGGTGCTAACAGATCTCTCCCCTAGGTCTATAGGCCAAACATTTCATATCCGTATATTTGACCCCATGGAGGAAACATAAAAGGAGTATGCAGAGAGCACATGGAAGAAAAACCCTCTAGGATGCAAGAAGCTAATCAACCAACATTGGTTGAAGGAGAAGAGGGGTAGTGCTACCTAGGTTCCAGAAGAGATTTTCAGAAGTACCTTCCATGAGGAGTACCATGATTTGGTTACTCTACTCAGCAGGGTAATGGGCCTCCCCACTGCTGCTTACTTCGAAGAGTGGATGTTTTACTTCATCGAGGAAATCATCCATGGAGAGACAAAGTTTCACTAGGCCAAGATCATCAGTGATAATATGCATGCTCAATTCATGAAGGTCAAGAAGACTTCCCAGTTCCATATGACCTCCTACCCTGTATATCTACTTGCAGATACCTTCCCAAATAGAGGCCTCTCCATTGCCTAGAATTCAAATCCAAGGAGGGGAGAGTTTAAAGTATATGACTGTTACCCTTAGTTGTAAGACATGAATTTCAAGAATAATTATGTGCCAGTCAATGATGCCTTCATTAGGCATATCATCAGGCTCCTTGGAGGAGACTTTGAAAGGAGGGGTACACACAACACCAGGGCATTCATTCAAAGGTTTGGGTTCATGTTCATCCAATTCCCAAAATTCACATATATCAGGACAAAAGAGTTCTTTGAACGACCCTACAAGCTACCCCAATACCCCAACGACTGGTTGATCATATTGGAGGTCTCCCACCAACTGCAATTTGCCCAACATTTACTGAGAAGGCAACACAAAGCAGCAATTCCGTACCCCTTAACCTTTGGGAAAGGTCTGTATTCTCTTCCTACCACCTAGTGTGTGAAATAATTAGAAAAGGAGTTAGTAGAGTACAATCTCGACTTCTACACGACTTGACTGAGGATGGATCCCTATGGAAAACTAAAGAAGATAGTCGAAATGGATTATGCTCACTTGCCTCACTTTAGGGATTTCTAGGCCAATTACTAAGATGATAAGGAGGTTCACATGTGACATTACATGCAAAGGATGACACACTTCATAAAATCAATAAACTTATTCTAGGTGCCTGATCAAGTTGTAGAAGAGGAGGATATTGTCCTTGATGATGGATTTGATGTTGTGACTAACCTACCATTGCCAATAATTGATTGGGATGAAATAGAGGTCATTGAACTCAATACAGTAACTCGACCTGTGGAAAGAAGAACAAGGCAATGGGTAGATACCCAGATCACACAACTTAAATTGCAAGGAGTCAAGCTCACTTACAAGGATCACAAGGATGAAATTGAAAGTGAAACTGATAGTGGAGCCACTGCTGTTGCTCCAATGGAAGAGGCACCCAAATATCCTCTGGCCATGAGATCCAAGAAAAGGAAGAATGTACCCAAACGCTAGTCCAAACATAAGGTGTACATACGAAAGATGGAGAATCTTAAAGAAAATAAAGTCAAGAGGGTTTGTTGGTGAGATGCCGATTATCCAAGAGGACCCACAACATGAAGGTGAAGAGGAGGAAGTCAAGAATCCATCATCCCCACATCCCACCTCTGTTTCCACCGCTATTACTACCATTACCACTCCTCCACCTTCCGCATCTTAGGTATTGCCTGTCTCTTCTCCACATGCTGTGGACATCTTCGTATACCTTGCCTCCACCTCACCAACAACCCCAATAATGGTATTAGACTCCTCCTCGGCCATGAAATCCCCTTTGTCATTTTCCTTGCTCCATCCTTTGATTCCCACTCCCTTAACCATAATACCCATAGTTGCCATGGTCACCATGCCTTCCCTCACCTTGCCAGAGGATTTTGCAAAACATATGCAAGGAGTACCTGCTAAAATCTTGAGGGTAATCATGAACCACACCATCCAAGCGGTGATGGCTCAAATTGCTGCATAATCGAGGACCCTGAGGAATTATTCTAGGATGATTAATTCGAAGAATTGGAGAAAGGGGTAAGCAAAAAGATTGACAAGGTGGTGGATAAGGAAGAGGAGTCACCTCCTTCAGAGGAAGATACATAGGCCATCAATGTCAAGTATACTATAGAAACCTCTGATCAAGAACTGGAAGAAGAGTTTCCCCAAAAACTCAAAGATGATGAAGAGGAGGTTGAATCAGAAAAATAGCCCTCCCAAGAGGAAAAAGACACCGATGTCAGTGTGGAGATACTCGAAGAGAGTCCACCTATTGGCCAAGATAAGGGCCTTACTGAAGACGAAGAAGTGCCTCTTGAAAGGGAAGTAGAATAGAAAAGAGAAGAAAGGGAAGAAGATGCTCCCGAGAAGAGCCCTGAGTTGGAGCATCACATGGATCTTGAACGTGAAGAAGAGAAAGTGCCCCAAGAAGAAGGAACTAATAAGGAGTGTAAACCAACCATTGAGTCGAAAAAGAGAAAATCCATAGACATCAAAGACTTAGATGAGGAAGAGGAAGGAACCAAATAGGAAGCCACAAGTCATGAAGAGAAATAACCTCAGTAGAAGGAAGGTGATCATGAATCACAAAAAGGGGAAGCTAAAGTGCCTAAATGGCTAGAGAAATAGTTGCAAAAGAAAGCCCCTACCCTTATTGATCCAAAGGCCAGATTGGAGTCTATCTTGGCAAGATCGCAAACAAAGACACAGAAAGAGAAAAAGGCAAGAGTTTTCTCTCATATTGCTATGGATGCTTTTGGATTGAGAATAATATAGATTGCTACCTCGATAACAGATCAAGGAGAAGGGGTCAGTTACAAAATTTGTACTATCATCTTGGGCCCAACAACTTGGGAGCAAAAAATTGAGGAAATCCAAGGATCAGTGGCCATGATAGTACAACAGATGAACAAGGATAAGTCTACAAAGGAATAACTGAAGGTAAAAGTGGCGGATCTCACTGCCTATAATCAATAATGGACATCCTTAGAGGAAGAAAAGGCTTCAACGACATCCTCCACGCCCCCACTCCTTTCTCAAGAAGAACTCACCTGGATGGAAAAAATGAAGAACTATACTAAGGCCACAATAGAATGGTTCCAACAGGTGGTGTATAATGGCGATATGGGCATCTACCATGCTACTGGAATGATTAAAAAATTTAGGGATTTAAAAAGGTAGCTAGAAGGCACAAAAAATATATGTCAATGGTTTCTCAAGCTGTATAGAATCACTTATCCTAAGCTCAAGGCCATTCTTAAGATGCCTGAGAGCATATGGGGAAAATAATTAGCACTTCCCAAGGATGATTGTTGGCTTGTGGAAACCTACTAGGTGGGCTTGGATCACCGGAGGGATGTCTTGAAAAGAGTATTGCATGAGGTGGAACTTGACCTCAAATGGGTGGCTGAGCATAGGACAAACGACAAAGATTACCTTAAATTGATGATGGATTATGAGATGCCAGCCCTTGAACTTGATCTAGAAAAGATTAGGCCTTTTTTTCACAAAAATATGGAATAGGGAGCAGTTGATGCACTCATGAAAAACTTCATGGATTTTGTTGTAAGAGCATTCACCCAATCCGAGGAGGCAGTTAAGGCCACACCCAAATGAACCAAGAATTGGGAGCAATCACGAGTAAACTCAAGAAGTTATCCTTCTAGGTGCTCTAATATGATATTATGGAATTGGATAAGCTGTAGGCATTGATTGAGAAATTTGTGGAGTACACCACCCAATAAAAAATTGAAGGAAATCCAGTAATAGATGATGAATTCTTGATAGTGTAGCTAGAAAGGAAGGCAGTCCACTAGAAGACAAACTGCTACAGCTACAGTGCCAAAGTCACTACAGGACAAAATAGGAATGAGACAAAAGATGTATTCTATATTCCTATATATTTGGGGGTAGGTGAAACCCTCATGTAAATGAATCTTGGCCACATAATGAAAGTAAATCGTGGCCATTAATTTCTTTTTTTGAAAACTATAAACAAGGGATCCCCTCTCATTATCTACATGAGAGTTGAGTTGTTGTAAAGACATGTTACATAAATTTCAATAAAATTTCATTGTTTTGGTGGATTCTTATGTTTTGTTGCATGATTCATCTTCTCTAAGTTGATAGATTTAGTTAGCATTTACCTTACTGTTCTTGGTGTTTTAGAGTTACTTTTAATAGTTTAGTTCATGTTGTCCATTGATGTTGAAGAATGCTATTGTGTTGATTCCTTTCTTGTTCATGCTTTTTGTTGTTTATTGATGATGAACATCAGTGTAAAGCTATTCTAAACATTAATTCATTGCCACACTTAAACTTAATCTTTTATTCATGCTTTATGATGAATGAACAATTGAAAACCTTTAAACTTAAGAAGATAACACTAGTTTCATGAGACTGTGAGACATTTTGGTTAAGTGGAACTTAGTATTTAGGAAGGATGTCCACTGTAGCATCCTCCATTGTCACTATTCTTAATTAGTTGTAGGTCTAGGAACTCTCTCATCCCTTTTTACTTTTGAATTTTCTTTGAGAATAGAAGTTAAAGCAAGATTCCAACATCTTTTAAAAGCTAAATCTGATGTTGAATATTTTTTTTGGATTGTTATTTTGAATTTGCAACAAGAGCATCCTATTTCTAGAATTTCACAAACTCCATTTGAAGACCCAATTCTCTCCAACTTAGTGAACCATAAATTCTCTTTGTGATTACCAACAAATCACATCAAACAACTCATCTATTTTTGCAAGTAATTACCTGACACCCGAGAGACCTTGGGATAATTTTTTGCAACTTGTTTGTAGGAAGTTATCTTTCAAGAGAGGTAGTGTTGATGGCATTTTTATGTACTTCACAACACACGCAATGCATAGGTGCATTACCTATCTTGAAAGACAATCTTCCATAATCAAATTGTAGAACACTATCCCAAGGTCTCTTGGATGTCAGGTCATGACAGAGCTTGGAACATATTAGTTGTTTGATGTGATTTTGCTGGAATCACAAGGTGGTCTTACATGGTCAAAGCTGTAGGGGAATTGGGTCGATGAATGGAGTTTTGTGGATAAGGAATTACTTTACCTTGTTGCAGGTTCAGACAACAGTTTTGGACTCCATTATTTTATCAGATTTGGCTTTACAATGTGCAACTAACCTTAGCACAAGTTGTTTCTAAAAAAAGGGAAAAAAGGGTGAGGAAGAAGGATGTTTCCTGGACCTACAACTATCGATGAACAGTGATCATGGAGGTTCCTACTGTGGACAGTTTCCTTAAACATAACTTCACTTAATCTGAATTTTCACAATATCATGAAATCTATGCTATCTTCTAAGGACTATAGATATTCATCATTCATTCGCCATGGGAATGTGAATAAAGATAAAGTTTAATGAGCAGTAAGGAGATTAAAGTCTAGGCTAACTTTACACAGTCATATACTAGCAAAAAATGACCAAAAGTATGGACGAGGAAAGCATACACACAACAGTAATCTTCAAAACCAGAGATACCATACTGATTCTACCAAAGTCAATCTAAGGATGCTAAAACAACAAAGTAACTTGAAGCAAAATTATAACTAAATGGAGAAGAATCATGAAACATGTGGAGAAACCCATAAATACACCAGAAAATGACTGTATTTTCTATTATATTTTTAGCAGCATATCTTTACAACAACTCAACTCTCTTAAAATGAGAGGAGGAGAGCCCTATTTATAGTTTCCAAAAAACAAAATGAGTGGACAAGATTCAATTCTATTGTGTGGCCAATATTCACTTTACAATAGGGTTTCACCTACCCCCAAATATATTACATTTATAAATTTATTCTTGTCTTTTTCCCTGTTTTGTCCTCTAGTGACAACACTATAGCAATTTCGTCCTTTAGCTATTTGACCTTTGCTGTAGCTATTCTTTGAGGAATTCTTTGCTGATAATAGGGTTGCCTTCACACTTCTTCAGCGCTGCATACTCTATGAAGTTCAGGATTAGCGGTTGGAGCTTATCCATCTCCATGATGTCCGATTGCAACACTTGGTAGCTCCATTCTTGGGAATTGCTGACAAGTTTCTTCCAGTCCTCTTCATATTTGGTTGCACTATCCCTGAAAAGCTTTGATTGTGCGAAGGCACAGGCTGCAAAATTCATGAAGTCCATGGTGACTTCAACCGACATCCCATCTTCTATGATTTTCAAGAAGTGGGGCTTTATGCTCTTAGGGTTGATCTCGAATGTGGGCGGCTCCTACCCCATTATCAATTTGATGTACCACAAGCACTCTTCTCTAGAATCCCTAGCCCATTCAATGTTTGGCACTATTCGCTCAATGATCTACTCGAGCCTTTTCCTCTTGTGATTGAAATATCACTTCCAGACATCGACTAACCAATGGTCATCGTCCTTGAAGGCCAAGTCCTTCTCCTAGACTTCGCCTGGCAACACGAGTATGGCCTCAATCTTCGGATAGGTTGCCTCCTACTTCCTTGGGAACTCCTCACAAATCTTCCTTGTACCCTTAAGGGTCCTTTGTACTTCAAGGAACTTATTTGCTGTCCGGACAACCAAATTGATGCCCGTGTTTCCCATGTCCAAGACCTGCCAGAACCAATTTTCCATAGTCTTGTCTAAGTTCCTTCTCTTTTCTAACTTATTAATCTGCTCCTGGGATAGTAGATGAGGCGGGGCGGATGACGTTGTGGGCTGCTCATCCAGGGATGACCACTGCTGAATGTAGGCTGTTAGATCAGCCACTTGCTCCTTGAGCGCCTCCTTTGAAATGTTATCCTACAGGATAAGGTGTACCACTATGGCGACCGACTCCTGGAGGTGATCAAACTTATGTTCCCTCGTGGTCACTCCCAAGTCAATGGTGGAGACGTTATAAATTATACCCTGTTCTCCAACCACTGGTGTTGCTATATGCACCATCCTTGATCTTGAGGCATCCATGGTTACATTCAACCCGACCTTTGGTTTATTCTCCTTCTTTTTGGTGCTTACTTGTGCTCTGGCCATGATGGCTTCTAGCCTTGCCTTGGGATCCTTCAAGGTGGGAGTCTTCTACTTTAGCTGCCTTTGCAGCCACTCGGGTACTTGGGGCTCCTCCCTGGGTGGTTTACTTTGACTCTCGCTGTCCCTTTTGTCAAGCTCGATGGTTCTAACAACAAGAGCCTTCTCCCTAGTCCCCACATCTTCTTTCTCCTCTTTGGAGTCTTGTCAGAGGGTTTCGTGTCCAGTGGAGGACTTAGTATGCAACTCCTCTTTGGGTGGATCTTTTTTTTAGCATCTCCCTCTTCTTCATTATGATTGTATTCATGCTCTTCGCAACTCTCCCCTTGCTCATCCTCATGGGGGAATACTTCCTTGTCATACTCTAGGGTCTAGTGACGCTCTTTAGTAGGAGACTTGTTGCCCTTTGTCTCTTCAACAGTAGTCTCTTCTTCTCTTGCGAGCCGGTCCTCAACTTCCCTATCTTCTATCTCCTTGAGTTGCTTGCCCCACTCTGCATTGAGTTTGGGGTCATTTGATTCTCTTATAAAATCAGCATTCAGCTCCTCGCTGCTCTCACTGGAGGACTCATACACCACCTCATCTATCTCACGGTGTTCGAATAGTGGATGTTCGTGATACTCAAATTCTTCCTCTTCCGGTGCCTTTGCAACCTCTAGCTGCTATCGCTCGAGCTCATCTGATATTTGCATTGTAGCCTCCATCTTTGGTGGTTCAGCTAAGGGGAGGGGAGGGGAGTTGGAGCATGGGCCATAGCCTAAGCTATTGTAGCCTGAATCATTGGGTTAGTGAGCATTCCCGAGAGCTTGGATGACACATTTTGCATGTATTTCACCAAAGACTTCGGGAGACTAATTGTGGGCACCATAGCAGCGAAAATAAAGGTCAAGGAAGGAGACATAGAAGAAGAGGAGACTAGCGAGGTCATGGCAGATGATGAATCTACCGAAATAATTTGCAAGACTAAAGAAGTGGAAGCAAGGTGGATGGAGATGTCCATCGCAGGCGGGGAGGAAGCAAAAACTGCAAGCGGAGCCTACGGAGTGGGGGTAGCAGCAGGCTATGACCTTGGTGATTAAGACCCTTCGAATCTATTCTCATGGGGCGGACCCTTGGTTATCACAGTTGTGCCTATGCTCCTAGTTGTTTTTCTTTTCTTCTTGGAAGGCTCCAGCTCAAAAGACTTGCGGGCATAGACCTTTGGTTTAGGTAGCTGCTCACTGGCCTCCTTTCTCTTCTTGGTCTTGACTGATGGTGGGGTTTTGGATGTTTCCCCGATTGCAACAATAGCCACTCCACCTTCGGAGCCACTCGGTTCACTCTCTAGTCCCTTGAATGTCAAGGTGACTCCTTGTTGCTTTAATCGAGCCACCTGTTGGTCGACCCATGCTTTCATTCAGATCTCGATGGGCCTAGTGAGTACGGCGATATCGTCAAGCTCTAGTTCATTCCAGTGAATCGCTGGCAGCGGCAAATTAGCGACGGCATCGTACCCCAAATTGATCACCGAGTCCTAATCTTCTTCAAGTTGGTCGGGAACTGGGCACAAGTTTATCCTCCGCACATAGATGGCGGTCATGCGCATGTAGCACCTCAAGCGTACCTCAAGATCATCCTTGCAATTGGCCCAAAAGTCTTCGATGTTGTGGAGGTGGGAATAGTCTCATCCTAGCGCCTTCCTGATGTGTCCCTATGGGTCCATTTGAGGTTGGGCTGTATATTGACAGAAGTTGTACTCAGCCAACTCCCTTTCTAAATACCCCGCACATTGGGAGGTATGAATCTTGTACATTCCTTGGCTGAGCCCAATGGGGTAAGCCGAGCCCACCAAATGCTTATCACTCAGGATGCTATGAATTTGTCATAGGTTCTGGGTCAACTCCAATAGAATGATCTGGTCATTTGGGTACCGGGGCAACTTATTCGATCTCTCCGTGAATCCCTCGACATAGATGTATGTGAACTTCAGGAACTGTATATAAAGGAAGTCATATTGCCTGAGGAGGGCTCTAGCGCTATGAGAAACTCTCCTTTGAAAGTTACCTGCAAGAGACCGAATGATGTGAGCGATGAATGCATCATTCACCCTACAGTAATCCCTCTTGAAATTCCTGAACTGTAATTGAATGTATTTGTCATATGGTTTGAGTTCCACCCCCGATGGATCATTGGGTGCCATCATTAATCCCTGATAGTGCCGCCGATCAGCGAGGGAATATACCAAGTAGGAGGTCATGAAGAATTGAGAGGTCTTCTTCATGGTTGTAAACTGCTCGTGGAAGTAGTCACTGATTATCTCTCCCCAATAGAAGGCGGTCCCCTTACTACAAAGAATCTCCTCTACAAAATAGAACATCCATTCTTGGAAGAAGGCCGCCCTAGGAAGGCCCATCACTCGGCTCAACAAAGTTACGAGGTCATGGTAATCCTCGAAGAAGTCGCTATGAAAAAGCTTCTAAGGAAGCTTTCCAGCGTTGCCCTGCTTATCCTTTAACCAATACTGATTCATGACCTTCTTGCACCCCAAGGGATCCTGTTCCCATAGTTCCTTGCACTCGGCCATGGTGGGGGTCTCCATGCGCTCATAGACCGAAATGTGGAATGTTGCTATTATACCTGATGGGGACATATCTGCACGGACATTTCTATCCCGATCTACTATAGTTCGGGTCTCCTCCTGGTAGGATTCTACGCATGCCATTACTAGTTCTAGGGCCACCAAGGCCGGCGGGAAGCCTGCAGCTTTGGTGATTCCGTTCTTCTTTATCAGTTTTGCATTCTCTGTCTTTGGGTTCATCCTGACCCTTTGTATGAATTCGTCAACATCGACCTGATCAATGTTGGTATCTATGACGTCTCTCTAGAGAGAGGTGGCTCTGGATTGTATGGGGATCCCTTGGAACCTATACTTCATCAGGTTTTTGTCCTCCTTGCCTCGAGGTGTCTTGGCTATTCCTTTTCCTTTTTCCTTGGAGGCACCGAAAGTTTCTGCATCGGATTCCATAAATCCTGCACAAAAAATGGGAATCAGTAGCAATAAACATGAATAAAGGTCCCAGACAAGTTCCTACACACCAAGATTAGCTCTGTAATCATTATTCATATTCAATAAATTCATAACACTTGATAATTCATCGCTAGCAAGCAAGGTAAGCAATTCGGGTTCCCAAGGCCGGAATTCCCCATGTAGAATGTCGTTTGAAAGGGAAAATTGAGGATGGAATTTCCAAAGGTATTTCTCAGTGTTGGATTTGAGTAATAGAAGGTTGGCATGAAGGAAGACTTGATTTTAGCAAGTGGGTCAAAATCCATTTTGGATTTGGAGGTCATTTGATCCTTCATTTAGGAGTTCGGGTATCGACTGCAGGAAAGCTGTTTGAAATGGCACAAGGAGGGCAGAAATCCGGGGGTCAAAATCCGAGTCTCGGATTACCGTTTTCGGGAAGCGGTTATGGGTCAACCATTGAAAATGGTGGAATGGAAGCATAAATCAGGGGAAGGAAATCTGAAGTGCAATCTCTGGATTGGTCAGAGGACTCGGGACAGCCAGGCGACGAACATAGCACTGGGGCCCGGAGGTCAGGAGCTGTCCAGAATTCACCGTTGAAATGGTGCCAGTGGAACAGAATCGTGAGAGGGGAATTCCAAAGGTTAGAATTTGGAAGAAGCTCAGGGAAGAGAAGAACATGAACTTGGTTTCGACGGGCAGTGGACCGGGGTCCGGGAGTTGGGAAGACGTCCCAGGAAGGCCATTTTGAACAGCGAATGTGACACAAAATTCTGAGGATGAAATTCCGGAGGTCGAGGTCTAGAGGAATTTCGGTGAAAGGTTCCACCTGGAAGTTGGAAGACTTTTGCGGAGCCGGGAACTGGGGTCCGGAAAGTCACTTAGGGAAGGTCGTTGAAACGACGAAGTCAGAGCGGAATTTCGAGGATGGAATCCCAGGGCCGATTTGAATTTTGGTTAATTCATTTGATTTTCAAAGGTCTTCAGATGAACTTCAAGTGCCCAACATCTGGAGGTTGGCAAGGCACTCGAGCGAGGCCGTCGAAACGACGATCACACAATGGAATCCCAGGAGGGGAATTCTGGAGGTCGGAGTCCGAGGTGAGTTTAGAGTGGAGAATTTTGGGAGATTGAGTTCACGGATGATGGTGGGAAAGGCCGAGCCCGAGGATGTCGGTAGCTATTCTGAAGAACGGCCGTGGAGAGATGAAGCTCCGGATTCAAATTCGGCTAGTTAAACGATTGATTTTTGTTTTTCTAAAAAAATGGGTTTTTAGTGGAGGGCATAAATCTACTTAATTTCAACCCCATTTTACATTTTTACACTCATCAAAATGTGGAATTTCACAAAAGGAAGGGTAGGGCACACAGATGGAAAACCTATCTCAAAATCCCGAAGAATAAACAGTCGGATGCGTGGGAGATGTCAGAAAAGCACTCAGACTGCTAGGCAGAAAATGCTTGGACATCGGGAGCTCTTCAAACCTTTCTATCACTCAGACTAATGATAATCACAGCCAGAAAAATTCTTTTAAATAGCTAAAACCAACATTAATGCAGCATTCAATTCCTTCGTAGGTCGACAAATGAAGTTGGTAAGTTTAATTTTGCAGACGGTGGCAAGAGGACCGGAGTCCGACAGTTAGGAAGCCGTCCCGTCATGGCCGCGAGAAATGGCGAAGCTCCCACATAAATTCGAAGGGGGAAATCCGACTGCCGGGGTCTGGGGTCCGGAAAGACATCAGACATCGGGCGCTGGGAACAACAAACCCAGAATGGAAATCTGGAAGGGGAAATGCAGAAGGGGAAACCCAGAGGTCCGGGCCCGAAGAGAACCACAGACGCCAGAAAGGGAATTCTGACAAGGAAAACCCAAAATGACCCCAGACTTAGCATTTTTTAAAGGGGTGACTTTGGTCAAGCTTGTAATATGACTTAGGGGAATGTGCTGACCTTTTAGAACACAAAATTAGGTACGCAAAATGAGGAAAAACAAAAAGGGCCTGGGAAGCAAAAGAGGGAAAAGAGGGTCCTCGTTCCGAATGGGGCGTGTGTGCAAAAGGCACAACAGGTAGCATACTTGTGTGCTGCCTATGTTGAGAAAGTGCAAAAAAACCCATCAATAGGAAGAAAATTATTAGGTAAATGATGCAAATGTGCAATGATGGGTCTCGAATACTAGGCCATGTTAGGTACCCATGTACATATGAAAATGAAATCTCTTACAAACGAAGAAAAGGAGAAAACCTAGTGGGACAAAACTCCTCTCCAAAAAAGAGATGAAATGAAAAACAATAATGATATCCATCACAAATCTAATAAATATCCATCTACACAAAGGATGACAAGAGAGACCATTTAGTCCCCCCATAATGAGATAACCTGCTGCAAGAGAAGCACTAGAAGTACACTATGGAGTAATACTAGAATCCTCAATTCGACAAGCAAGGAAAGATACTTCTGTTTGCTTGAAACCATATCAGAGTCACTCAAGGACTCAAGTGGGAATCATGAAAAGAAACAATAGACCCGATGTCGAGGAACATTGGAAAACTCACAATTGGCACAACTCTGGAATATATGAAGCAATAGTTGATTGATAAATGATCTAGAATTGAAATGAAGTGTAGAGAAAATGCAAACCTAATGCACACAAAAAAGAAAATAATGCATGCACTGATGAATGTTCACATCTGCCTCCATGATGAAAAATAACCTCAAATTTGTGTAGATGAAAAAATTTGAAAAAATGGTTTGCACTACTATGAAGTGTTCAAAACTAGCTTTTCGTCGATATCTCGTTTGCCAAAAAACGGACACCATGGCCAAAAGTTATGAATTTTTAAAAAAAACTGAATTTAGCTTGCAGGAAATGGGTTTTCTAGCAATTTTTTTAATTTCTGATAAATCTACTCAGTTTGTAGAAAAAAAAAATCCAAAAATATTTTGATGCTAAAAACAAAACCTAGAAATTGTTTTTTGATCTAACAAGCAGAAGATGAAAAATTGAGTTTTTTTTAACCTTTAGCCAAGAGAAAAATGACACGCGGTGCTTTTTGTACATAAATTTTCTTCAAATCTGTGCAAGATATGCAAAATATAATAGATTCCTAGTTGAGATTTCGACCCTAGCTACAAAACCCAAAAATTGTTTTTCTCACAAATGAGTGGAAGCTAGATTTTCGAAGCAAAATTGAAAACGACTTCAATAAAAATGACTTTCTTCAAACCCTTGTAGATTTGACAAAATATGTCAGATTTTGATAAAACAAAATCCAATCTTGACTTTCTCTAATGCCTTGGATTCAATGGTGAGGTTCTTAAGACCCCAAGTCACACCTGTTGTGCCTAGAGTACACACGCCCCGTTACGAACGAGGACCCTCTTTTTCGCTATTCGTTGGGTCACTTTTTCCCTTGCCTCATTTTGTGTTCCCCTATTTTGAGTCCTAAATGGTCAGCGAGTCCTAAATTTTCCATCCTAAGTTGAACAAATTGCACCATCCTCAAGATTTTAATGTCTTTGGGCTTCGCCAAGCTCCTTTGGCAGTTTTCCCTAAGTCCTTGAGACTGTTGTCCTTTGCATTTTGTGGGTTCGCCCTCGTGGGCTGCCTATGGCGGGACTCCGTTGTGTCTTTGTTGTTTGCGCGAAAGCTCAGTTGGTCTGACTGTCTGACTTGTGGGCTCTACGTCCTTCGTGACCGTTTCCTTGGTCATTTCCAAACGATGAACTCCTAACTGTCGCCCGCCTTGCGGGCTCCGCATTTCCTGCCATTGACTATTTGAAATTCATGCCCACCAACTACGTCAGTCGCCTCACTAGAATTTAATGCATGAATTTCTATAAATAGGTGAATTGAAATTTCATTTTCACCAAAATTTCCTATAGTTGTCACCGCTCATCCTGCTTCCGTCACCTCCATGCTCATCGTTCGAACGTCATCGTTGATATCAGATTCCCCACGTTCCTTGTGAGATTTTCAGGTAGGGCTTTCTTTGCTGCTTAGTTAGACTTTTCTTTTAAAACTCTACAAGGTCTTAAAAATTTAGGAAGGGAGAACTATTGAATTTGCTAGAGTGATGTTGTTCATGCAAAACCCATGTTTTAGAATCTAAAAAATCCTTCAAGAATTGGTCAGTCTTGGCCGAGCGAAACTTAGCTTCCCTACAACCGTTCTTAACTAGGGCCATTGCACCCTTGCAGCCCATAGACCTCCCGCTGCCATTGCCTCGATGCTGTGAAATTTGAACTTTAATTGACGACCACCGTTTGTGTCGGACTCGTTCATGTGGGTTGGCACCACCCCCTCTAAGCCGACATCAAACTTAGAAAAATCTTAACTCATAGGCAGCCTAACGACCCCTATGGGTCCACAAATATGGGACTCTATCTGTGGATGGCCCTTTATTTTTTCCATTCCAAACGATCGCTCCACCCTAGCCTCCCGCCTGTCGGGCTCTGTAGTCCCTTTTTCCATTGCCTTCGAGATTGGAACAAAACACTTAACCAAAATTCCCCCCCTAGATGGGAACCATCACGGGTCCACTCTTGCGGGCTACTCCTTTCCCTTGGCTCTTTTTCCTTGCCACCATCATGAATGACCATTATGTGCCACCTTCTCACTCTGTAGACCCTGCTGGAGCTTTCACTATTAGGAAAGTATTTGCACTGATAAGCCCTTATGGGATGCCTCCTGCAGACCGCTATCTATTGTTCACCACTGTTAGCAACATTCGATCCAAAAATGGTGAACCTTGCCCTACTTTCCACTTTGCGAGCTGTGAGTCCTTCCTTGTCGTCTGGGTTATGTTCCTCAAATTAGCTAAGTATTAAGCCCTTGCGAGCCACCATTTGTGGACTACCTCCTGATGTTCGTCATCTCCAAATAACTGAATCCATTTGCCTGTCCACTTTGTGGAATCCATGCTATTTGTTTCCTCTCAGCTCATTTGCATAGAAAATGACAAAGTAAAATTTGAATGCAGGTTGGTCCTTGCAAGCCACCGACTGCGGGCCACCGCCTCATCTTGGCTATTCTGTGATCACCTATTCGGATGGCTATGCTCAAGTTGCCTCCCACCATGCGAAACTTGATTCCTTTTCCGCTGTTCGAACATATGCTATACGTCGATGAATTTGACGAGCCCGACAGTGTGGACCGCCACCTATAGGCCTTCGTCTCATTTCTGCCATTTCAAAATGACCACCATCTAGCTGCTTCCCGCATGATCCTATCTGCACCTCTTCCAGAGTACTTATTAAGTTTTTGGGGAAACCCCTTATTTATGGTGTACTATTCAAAAACATATGACTTGGCATAGGGCTTTTTGAATAACCTCTCGTGTCTTCTTCTAATTTAAAGCAATTTCTCATAGCAATGGTGTTAGAAATTGCTTTAAAGTGGGGGCATACATCGACACTCATATTTCACTATGTGATTTTCTTTCTTCTTGTGATGCATCCTTTTCTTGGTGGTGTCATTGGGTTTGATTTCCTTTGAGAGTGTGATATTTCTTTGACTTTTCCTCTCTTGGAGACATTAGGCATGATGCTCCCTAAGAAGAGACCTTACATGAATTAAGCAAAATCCCTTTGAACGTAGCTTTCACTATTTCTCATTTACAACAATTGTTATATGGCCACCTTGCATAACACACTTTGCTTTCCTATGGTGTCATCTTGTTTGTTCATGAGTTTCAAGCATACGAAGATTTTCTTGCCTCATGAAGCTCAAAATTCACTATTATGTGGCACCTTATCAAAGTTATCAGGAGGTATAGATTTGGTATGGTTGTACATATGGGATCCAAACTTAGGTGTGAATTTCTCATAGCCTCTTGCTTGTGTGTGTGAGCGCATACCAGCCACGTGCATATGTGTCTCACCTCTCTAGGGGTTCACCTAGTGGATGGCCTGAGGTTGCACTAGCCCTTGTGAGTGTGCATTTGGTTTACGTAGTGGACATTGTGTTCCACTTGTAAGCCACCCTTTTTACATACTCACCCAACAGATAGCCTAAAGTTTCATTTCCTCAAAGTGAGCATGGATTTTTGGAAAAATAGCCTAGATTTGATCCACAACGTGTGAGACAAATGGTTGAAGCTTGATCCACCTTTTTTTTCTTTTTCTTTTTCTTTCTTTCATCTTTAATTCATTGACATTGCATGTTTGTGTATCTTGTTTTACTGCATATCATACACCTTGTGTGTCCCTTTGTGCTTATGTTGTTTTGACATAGGATCTTGGATCCTTAGGGCTTGGCCACCTCCTTTGATCTTTGTCATCCTATTTCATCCACATCAGTACACGTGGACCTCTCTCGAATGTCTACTTTAGTGTGAGTTTGAAGCAAGTTCCTCCTCTCACTAAAGTGGGGGCTAAATGTAGTGTATAAAATTGTACGCTCTTGGAGATGGTATAATTTCACACTTAATTTTGGAATGATTGACATTAAAATAAACCTAATGTTGCCTTGATCTAGTGTTGTAATGTGTTTTATGCATTCACATTAGGTTTAGGGCCCTTTTAAGCTAAATTGACCTAATTTTGCCTTAATTTAGTGTTGTAAAGTGTATCTATTTACACCTTCACATTAAGTTTTGGGCCCTCTTGCATTTATGACCTTCATATCATCATTAATAGGCCCGTAAAACCCTTTATTATGCATCTTGAGGCTTATTTCAATCGAGATCTCGACATAGTCAACAAATACACTTAATTTCTTAACTCCTCGACATTTTCTCTATCTAAAAAGGCCTAGTGGGACCCATACACCACCTTGGGAATATGAGTCCCATTTGGCCCCTTTTTAGGGTTTTGAGTGGGAAATTAGAGTTTTGAATTCAAATTTCATCAATGTCGACATTTGGGATCTAATAAACGATAAATTAGATGAATTTCCTATATAAAGAAAGGTTTTAAATCATAATTTCACCTAATCTATCAAGAGTTAAGCATCCTAAGACTTCACAAGACAATCATAGAGTATTCAAGAGCATTTCTAAAGCATTCAAGGGAAGATTTCTTTGTCATTTATTGCAGAAATTCAAGATCTATCATCATGTCAAAGGCATAAAGCATCAAGCATGTTGTTGATCTGGTGTTGTGATGTAGCATTCAAGATCCAAGATTAAGCATTATTCTACATCTAATTCAAGATCAAGATCTACATTCTACATGGCCACTTCATATTAGATTTTTGATTTACATCTCAAGACATCATCCAAGGTATCAATGTTCATGTTTCATTGTTTCATCATAAGATTTAATTACCTAAATGGGGTTTGACCAAGGCAAGCCCCTATTCCCTAATGATCAACAAGGTTTTCTCTCTCTACATGTGTGATTGTAGATCTAGGTGTCTTGGAGCATGAAGGATCTTTGAATACTAAGTGGCAAGATTGAAGGAAGTTGTCATAATTGTCTCCTCACTTGCAAGACCATGAAAGTCACCTACTGGTTGCAAGTCAGGGTTTTAGACTCAAAGATTTGGTAGGAAGGAAGCTACAAGAGATCACCAGAGAATACCAAAATTTGAGTCAAACTCTAATACTGGGACTAAATCACCACTTGTGGCGTATGATTCCTAGTACTGCCATTTTTTAGTTTTCAGGAGATTCAAATCAGTCCTTGACAGATTCTAGTTTTGGCAAAAAAACCCTAGTCTAGAACTAAATCACCCAGATTGGCATTTGAGTCCTAGTGGGAAATACTACAAATATTAAGACTTGCTCCATTATCTATGAGAGTGTACCTAACCGTGGTTTCATTAATGATCACCTTTATCATCAAGGCTTCATTTTTATTTTGAATCTCAAGTGAGGGTAATTATTGTTTAGGGAATGTGATTTTTGACTATGTGACTTGTATACGGTCAAAGGAGGGTGATATATCATTCAATTTCATAGAAGATTGGATCTCCTCATTCTTTATTTGCAACATTTCTTGGAATAACCAATTGTATGTAGGTGATGTTTGAACAAGATTCCATATGGATATATTAGCGGGATTATTTTTAAGGTCGTCAACTAAATTATGTAAAGGCAAACAAGGAGCACTAGGCAACATATATCGAGGCAATGGTAATGAAGTGGGAGTGGTGTGTGGTTGCCTATATGTTTGAGCAACTGTATTATAACTTGGTTGCTGTGAAACATTGTTACTAACAAATTACATTATATATTTCAAGAAATCTCTTATTTTCTTTTTATGTGGTTCACTAATGGGAGGTGACTTAGGAGGCTCACTACTTAAAGAAGATATAATTTGTGTCATCATAACCTCAACAAATGTATCATTATTTTTATGATCTCTTAGTGAAGAGGAGTATAATGTCACTTCATCATATTCATCTTAGGAAGCCTTATTACTAGTGTTTGAAAGATATGTGTCAATGTTTACATTTTCTTGCACCATGATATCCTCTCTAGGAGGAGATCTCTTAGGAGAAATAAAAACTAGATGTTTATGATATTCAAAGGTTGGTTCTATTAATAATATATGTAGAGACATATAGAAGCTACAATGATATTGCATAAGATAGTACGTGCTTTCTCTTTATTCACTAATCCATAATACAAAATACATCCATATAAATAGGATTCTCATATCCTATTTTTTAGGTAACTCCTCAAACAACTTCCCTTATTATGTTGAGTTGTTAAAACAACTCAACATTTGTACCACTAAAATAATAGACTACTAAAAAAACTTTATCCAATCTAATAAACATGACACCTATGTGAACACTAATTCCCAACACCCCCCCTTAGTGTGAACATGGGGTGAAAGCACATCACAATAGTTAATGACCACATACAATAGCTTACCAAACAATATAAGATAAGAGTAGGGACGTACACATCTACTCATGTGAAGCAATAGTGGAAATATGCTCACTACACTTACTACTTCCATCCAAGGATAGGGACAAACACATCTACCCATGGAACCGAGGATAGAGACTAACACATCTAACCAAGGTATTAGATCAAGTTTGGATAGGGAAAAACACATATATCCAACATCAAAGTCATGAACATGGACAAACAGATCTGCTCACAACAGTTATGATTGGGGACACAAACATCCAATCATAATTAAAAACTCATGTGACTAGGCACAAACACTTCCAATCACTTTACTACCTTTTGAATGGGGACAAACAAATCCATTCACATACAACCAATAAATGTGATTGGGGACATACACATCCAACCACAACATAAAATATTGAACACCAAGCCCTCATTGTCACGTATGCAACCACCATTATAGATCATTTCCACTCTGATCACAAATGATATGAGACGATTTCTGCTGCCACTTGGAAACCGATCTTGGATTTAGTCATTTTGGCACAAGTTGTTTTTGTCACTAATGCTGTTTCATGACCCCATCACCAGTGACTGATGAGAGGTCGTTGAATGTCCTCCAGCCTCTTGTGCCTCCATCCTCCAGTAAAATTGCTACTTAGAAATTTTTTCTTTTGAGGCTGATTTCATCAGTTGTGAGGAAAGAATATATCCTCCCCCCATGATGTGAACTTCTTACAAGGAGTGTCGAGTACCACTAACCTCTTAAATAGAAATAGTTGATCAAATCTAGAAATAACATGAAATTCATATTTGATATTTTGTCCTATTCTAATAGCTTTAGTAATTCAAAGAAACTTTGAAAATCAATGTCATTCTGCATCAAATCTATTCTTTTCCCCTTTAGAGAATAGGATGGAAAAATCCATACATGCTCACAGAACCGTGATAACTTGCAACTCAAGTTTAGAAAAATGTGCTGCCAATGGAGATCAAATAGTAGCATAGTATAATTATATCTCAAACTAGTTTGATAGATACCTCCCATACAAATAAGCTATATTTACCAACTCTTCTCCATCCATGTGATGGCCAAAGGCGTCACTTAAATAAGTGATGATGCGTTAAAGTAAAGGTTAAACCTCATGGTAGCCTTGTCATCCATAAAAAGTAGATTCTAGCCAATGTAATTGCATTCACCAAAAAAACATATATTTCTTTGATACCATATTAATAATATATGCAAAGACATATAGAAGCTACAATGATATTGCACAAGATAGTATGTGCTTTCTCTTTATTCACTACTCCATAATACGAAATAGATCCATATAAATAAGATTCTCATATCCTATTTTTTTAGGTAACTCAAACAAATTCCATTATTATGTTGAGTTGTTAAAACAACTCAACATTCATATCACTAAAATAAAGACTACTAAACAAACTTTATCAAACCTAATAAACATGAAACCTATGTGAACACTAATTCCCAACAGGTTCTCTAAAAGGACTTCATTGCAAGTAAGGGAGTTATCAATGGTTGGATTGTCTTGTTCAATAAGGTTTTCCCTAGGGGAAAAGGGGCAACTAAGATTCTCATGACTTTCATTGATTGTATTTTGTAACATCAAAGTATCTTCTTCACAACTAGGAAAGATACTAGGAGAAGAACAAATGTGATTGTCATGATTGTCCATAATTTCATTCCTTTGTCCCATAATTTCTTCCAAAATAGGATAGGTAGGGGAAGAAACATAAAGAGGGTGGTCATAGATCTTAAATATTTGATCATCTAACACCAACATGCCCTCCTCACAAATAGTTACATCCTCTTTCACTAAATGATTGTCCAAAGTGGGGAAGAGGTTGGGAGATGCATGTAGATAGGTTTCAATGGTTTCTTGTTGTATTATGTGATCGTCATGACTACCTATGGTTGTGTTATCTTGTTTGGTAATGTCTTGCCTAATAGGAGAGGTAGGAGGAGAAAAAATAACTAGGACTCTCAAAACTCTCATTGATTGGTTCTTCTAACACCAAAATATCTTCTTCACAAATAGGAGAGATATTAGGAGAAGAACAAATATGATTGTTGTGATTATCCAAGGTTGTATTCTCTTTTGCTAGACTAACCTAATGTTGACGTAGTATTTTGCATGTAGCAGCAGTCTTATGGGAAACTTAGGTAATGGGGATGTTATGCGCTAGCTAAGTGACCTCCGGGGTTTTACCGAAGCCGGCTCTTCGCTTAATGGGTGAAGTAAAAGGCAAGAGAGATTGTGAGAATGTAAAATTTATACTATAGGCGATGCACCAAATTCTTTGAATAACTTTACCAAAGCACAGTGAATAATGCAAAGGCCCGAACCATTAAATTGCTATTAATTAAGATAATTTTCTCAAAAGAATTTGTGATTCAACACCATCCTTCTATATGCATAATGTAATCAAACATAACTTTGCTTTAACACAGAAGAGTCGAAGAAACATGATCTGTATTTATATTAGCTATGAAAGGTTACAAAAACTGAAGAACAGGCATTCATACAAAAATAAAGACAATAGCACAGGTCAATAGTTCCAGCGAACAATTGAAAACAGAAAGGCCGAATTTATTTGGCACAGTTCGAAGTCTTTGAATTGAAAGTAACTATTACACAAGGCTAAATCCTCAGTGCTTGAGAGATCTCTTAAACTTAATCCACAACCACATAAAGAAAAAAAGTCCCCATATATATGGCAATTCCACTGCCTGAAAAATGCATCATGAAGAAGTAGACCATGCGCGGTGATCTTTGGCCTAGATGGTCTCGAGTCGCCACAACAAACATCGATCAGTTAGCAATATGCCAGCAAGGCCACGATACACAACGGAAAACCATGCAGCCGCAGGAGAAGACACGCGGTAGATAAGTACAAAAGATTCGGTGGCATTTCCAAGGAAACCAACACAGAAACAAAGCCACCACGTGTCGCCCAGATGAAGCTCAGTAGAAAGCAACAAAGGCACCCAATAGAAAGCCGCGAGGGAGACCCACGTGGAGAGATCCGAGCAAAAGTAAAGAACGAGGTGGGCCCGAACCGGCAAGGCAAACCAAGTGAGCCACGCAGCACGCAGATGGAGACTGCTGAAAAGTGAAATGAAGTAGGAATGAAAAGCTTCGCGAGGAAGCCACATGGTGAGCATCGAGGATAGTGAGCATACAAAATTAAGGCACAACCGTAGAGGAAAGGAAAAATGCTATGGCCTCAACAGTTTTTGTTTGAAAACCTAACTCATAGAAGGGATATTAGGAGAGGGATCAATGATGAACAAAAAGAGAGGGGAGAGGACATCATATTCATATGCATTTAACAAAACTTTCTTACAACATTCAACAAGATCTGGAAATAGAACATGAAGTATAATAACTATATATTTTTGCAATGAAAACATGATGTAATGATTATCCTACAAACTTGAAATGCAACAACGATAGATCAAACATACAAAAGGAGAATACAATTTTCAGATTTAGAACATGATAATTGACTAATTATGCTATGTAACAATCTAAAAATGAAATGTTATAAATGCCATTTTTGAATTTAAGCAATGCAATTAGTGAAGTAGATTAATCTAGATCTAATGAAATGAACAAAACAAAAACTTAGCAAACTAAAACAGATAACTAACAACAACAAACAAAAACCTAGAAATGATACCTTTAATGTTATAAAAGGTTGTTTCAATTTTGATTTGGGACTAATTCGCCCAGAGGGGCATATGAGTCCTAGTCAAGGTTTTTGGAAGGGTCAAATGCTAAAAAATGCACAACATAGAAGGCAAAACAACCTATATTGGGACTAAATTTTCTAGAGGGGCGTATGAGTCCTAGATTAGGGTTTTTGCACCAATTTCAACAAATTTTGAGTTGTTTCTAAGTTTTATAACTTGTATGATGTTTGGGTTATTTGTAATTGTATTATTTTAGTGAAATTGAATGACCTATGATGCAAAAATGCAACCTAAATGCACTTTCACTAATGATTTTTTTTCAAACCCTAGATGAAAATTAACTAATGCAATACCTAAGGAAAAGTTAATGCAAGCTAGATATAAGATTGTGTTGTACTCCAAATCAGAAAATAAGGTGTCCTAAAGGATAGGTTCACCAAAATGAAAGGTAGAAAATAATATGCTCCTATGTTTAGGGTATAGGATGACCATTTTTCTCCACATTTCATTCAAGGATGTTGAATAGGACAATTGAGAGGGGGGTGAATTAGTTGTCATAGATTTTAACCTTTAATTAAATCACCATAACTAATACTTAAAACTTATTAAATGCTTAATCATCAAATGCCAATGTAGAAACTCAAATCCAACACATAAACACAATAACACTAGATTTACATGGAAAACCCAATGAGGGAAAAACCACGATGAGGATTAACTCACACTATAAAGAATATCAAAACCGATTATAAAAAGAATCATTGCTTGAAATAAGGACTCACTATCCATAGGGCTACAAACTAGAGATACAAAAGATGGCTAACTGCCAAGCTACAAGGATAGTGGCTCACTGCCAGAAGATTGAACTGATAGGATACACCTTCAACATGTAGGGTTTAGTTCCAATGAAGCTCAGATTATGAAGTATTGTCTCACACAGTAGTCGCTCAACAAAACTGCACTGATCCATAATTGATAAAGCATTTAGGCTTAGATCTTCCACACCTCTTTAATCCTTTTCACATTCACACTTACTCCACATTTCATATCTACTTATTTTTTTCTTTTTTCTCATTCCTCAATTTTTTATATATATATACAAGCATATCTTAATCGTCAATTAGGTCAATATCATATAAGGTTAACAAATTTCTTATGTCAGCAAAACATCCATAAAACATAGCTAGTCCACGCAATATATTGCATATGCTAAGTGAGTTGAGATCTTTGAATATTAGAATC
>CM021109.1:73781629-73806836 GCA_007115665.2 Sequoiadendron giganteum
ATCCCTTCAACCTACCAAGATCTCCTTCAAGCTGTTAACCTTATTCCAAAGGACCTATCTCTGATACCAATTATTGAATGAGACAACTGAGAGGGGGGGTGAATCAGTTATAGATTTTAACCTTTAATTCAATCATCAAAACTAATACTTAAAACTTCTTAAATGATTAATCATCAAATTCCAATGCAAAAACTCAAATCGAACACATAAACACAATAACACCAGATTTACATGGAAAAACTAATGAGGAAAAAATATGGTGAGGATTGACTCACACTATAGAGAATCTCAAAACTGATTACAAAAAGGATCACTGCCTAAAATAAGGAATCATTATCCACAGGGCTACAACTTGGAGATACAAAAGATGGCTAACTATCAAGCTATAAGGATAGTGGCTCACTGCCAGAAGATTGAACCGATAGGATAAACCTTGAATGTGTAGGGTTCAATTCCAATGAAGCTTAGATTATGAAGTACTGTCTCACATAATAGTCGCTCAAAAAAACTGCATTGATCCACAACTGATAAAGCATTTAGGCTCATATCTTCACACAGCTCTTTAATCCTTTTTGCATTCACACTTACTCCACATTTCATATCTACTTATTTTTTCTCATTCCTCAAAATATCTCATATATATACAAGCATATATTAATCATCAATTAGATTGACATCGTATAAGGTTAACACATTTCTTATGTCGATAAAAAATCCATAAAACATAGCTAGTCCACACAATATATTGCATATGCTAATTCGGCCAGGATCTTTGAATATCATAATCATAGCTTGTCTTGTGGTAGAAACCAGACCTAAAAACCAACACACCAAACCAATGATCATCTTCGATAGGGAATACCAACACACCAGACCAACCAACACATCAGACTCATAGCTTGTCTCATGGTAGAAACTGGACCTAAAAACCAACACACCGGACCAATGATCATCTTCGATAGGGAATATCAACACACCAAACCAACCAACACATCATACCACATATAACAATCATCTTCGGTAGGGAATAGATTTTAGTAACCATCTCATTCATTCACTATTGTGTTGATATCAATGACAACCATTTGACATTAATTACAACCATTTGATGCAATCTAATTTCCAACAAAGAAAACCTTAGAGATCTCAATCCAAGGATGGAATAAGGGAAAGAGATTTGTTAAAGTTTGTCCTAGGGTGTGATTAAAGACTAAAGAGGGGTTCACCACCAAGCTTGGACTTGGAAATACTTGTAACATACAAAACCTAATGATATGTAAAGCTTAAGTAAATGACCTAAATTATGAAATCAAAATGTAGAATAACAAATTGAGAATGACCAGAGGTGCACTTGGAAGAAAGGTGAGGTCAAAAAAAGCTCCAAAGCCTTGAAATCCTACTATTTGATTCCCCACTGAGACTCATATGCCAATCTGGGCGATTTAGACCTAGACTAGGGTTTTTGTGCCAAAATTGGAATTTGTCAAGGGCTAATCTGAATCTCCTAAAACTTGAAAAAATGGCAGTACTGGGATTCATATGCCACAAGTAGTGATTTAGTCCTAGTATTAGGGTTTGGCTAAAATTTTGGTATTCTTTGGTGATCTCCTATAGCTTCCTTCATGCCAAATCTTCAAGTCTGAAACCTTGATTTGCAACCTGTAGGTGACTTTCCATGGTCTTGCAAGTGAGGAGACAACTCTGACAACTTCCTTCAATCTTTCCTATGAGTCTTCAAGGATCCTTCATGCTCTAAGACACCTAGATCTACAATCACACATGTAGAGAGAGAAAAACTTGTTGATCATTATGGAATAGGGGTTTTCCTTGGTCAAACCCCATTTAGGTAATTAAAATTTATGATGAAACAATGAAACATGAAATATGAAACATGAACAATGACACCTTAGATGATGTCTTGAGATTTAAACCAACAATCTAACATGAAGTGGCCATGTAGAATGTAGACCTTGATCTTGAATTAGATGTAGAATAATGCTTAATCTTCGATCTTGAATGCTACATCACAACACTAGCTCAACAACATGCTTGATGCTTTATGCCTTTTGACATGATGATAGATCTTTAATTGCTGCAACAAATGATGAAGAAATCTACCCTTGAATGCTTTATAAATGCTCTTGAATAATCTATGATACTATTGTGAAGTCTTTGGATGCTTAAATATTGATAGCTTAGGTTGATATCATGATATCTTAGGTGAAATAATTATTTGAAACCTTGTTTATATAGCCACTTCATCTAATTTACCATTTATTAGATCCCAAATGTCAAAATTCATGAAATTTGAATTGAAAAACCTTGATTTCTAGCTCAAAACCCTAAAAAGGGGCCAAATGGGACTCATACGCCACTTGTGGCTTATAGGTCCGATTTGGGTGGGACTCCTATGCCCAAGGTGGCATATGGGTCCCACTAGGACTTTTTGGATAGAGGAAATGCTGAGGAGTTAAGAAATTAAGTGTATTTGCTGACTATTTTGAGATCTCGGTTGAAATAAGCCTCGCGATGCATAATAAAAGGGTCTTAGGGGCCTATTAATGATGATATGGAGGTCATAAATACAAGAGGTCTGAAAACTTAATGTGAAGGTGTAAATAAATACACTTTACAACATTAAATTAAGGCAAAATTAGGTCAATTTAGCTTAAAAGGGCCATATCTACCTAATGCAAATGCATGAAACAAATTACAACACTAGATCAAGGAAAAAATAGGTTTATTTTAATGTCAATCATTCCTAAATTAAGTGTGAAATTGTACCATCTCCAAGCGCGTACAAATTTCTACACTACAATAACCTAAGTATGTTTTTTTTTAATTCATGGTAATGTATAGTATATGTTGAGTGCTCCCTTGAAGTGAAAACTTGGATTTGGACTCAATAAATTTTAAAATGGGTAAAATATCATTACTCTTTATTTTTATGTGAAAATAGCCCCCCTAAGCAACTATCTAGATGGTAAGTACCTTGTGAGATGAATTTTGTGTCTTAAGCATGAATTGACTCATCTATCCTCCTTAGAAGAAGTATGATCTAACTAATCATGTGAGAGATTGAGAGTGAGCTTGTTACCTCTCAATATCTTCTTCCTATAATCACGCATGAGAAGTAGTGTGAAGTATGTCCATGTTCTATTTAACTCATACATGTGAGAGCACATAGAAAATGTGTGACTTAATTAATATTTGGAAAGAAGGGATATTAGTGTAAGATGGAGGCCACATGCCACCATCCCACAAGGTGAGGATGAGTAACATGGCATGCTCCATATATGGTCACACTATAGTCTTATGAACGAAAATTTATTTTTATTATTGCATCATAAAAAATATTTCTTGGGAAAGCATTTTGGCATCAGAGTTGGAGGAATTTAGAAGAGTGGGAGCTTGGATGATAATAATGTATTATCTAAAATAAGCTCATTTAAGAAAATTTTTGATCTGATTTGACAGATCTATGACATATGCTTTGAATGCTTAATTACAATCCGAAAGTGCTTAATTAAAATTTAATTCTTAACAAAATTAAATTAACGAAATTACAAAGAGATTAAAGAAATAATAGAAAGAGAGAGAAAGAGAATGCAAACAAAACTGATAATGAAGTTCATTGTTTAAAATGACTACGTCTCCGGTCCCCTCACCAATGAGTGGACCGATCCAATTATTCCTCCAGAAATTCGATTACATTCATCGGCAGAACCTCCTCTTGGTTTACAAAGAAATTCTCAAATGCACTTCCAAAGTGCATGGAAACAAGCTTCTCCAAAAGCATGGAAATATAATAATTTCTCCAAGGAAAGCAACTCTCACACTTGCAAATTTATTCCAAAATAACTTACTTCACACCCCCCATTCTACCCCTTTTTATATTACATTTTATTCCAAAATTGGTGTAAAACCAATTAACTACCCAATCTCCCTTACATAGAAAAAAATTCAATAATATCCTCCTTTAATAATTTTCGGAAGGATAATAGCCCCTCAAAATAATTCCCTTTCCATTTGAATGGTTATGAATGGATTTATTCTCTATTATTTAGGGGATATTTTTATGTAAGGTTTTATTTGGCCCCTTTATTTAGGAATAATATTCCTAATATTTCCCGTGTAAAGGAAAATACTTTGAGCCTCTTAAAATATGAGAAATATTAGGCCCCTTAACACATGGGATAGAGCCTTATCTTTAGGCTTGAAATTTTTTTTTAAATCTCTTTTAGAAAAAATGGTGGGTGGTGATCCCACCATCCTCTCCTCCTTTTAAGTTTTTCCCCTAAAGGCAAGGGAGGCTTCCCATATAAGGTGGGATGCCTCCTATTCCTTAGGCGGCGTCCCATTTTATGTGGGTCACCCCCCATACTATGGGTGGTGCCCACTTAATGTGGGTTTCCCCCCTTGGATGGGTGCGACCCACCATAAATATTTTATATATATTTGTTTTTTTTTAATATATTTTTTTGCCTCTCCTTTTTTTTTTATATTATTCAACAATAATATTTTCATGTAATGCCATGTGTCAGGGGCTGATTTGTTGTCGTGTTGACTAGGCGCTAACATCATTGGGGCAATTTTTACCCAATCTTTGACCTTCCGTAACTTCACCATATGGACTCCGTTTTTCCATGAAATGAACTTTGTCGGAACCATAATGCTTTAATGGCTAGCAATGACCATCTTTCTTGCCTACAGATCCCACCCTATTGGACTCCATTTGCGAGGTTCCTTCATGCCAACATTGTTTCCAAATGGTGGACCTCCAAATAGCCAAGATGTTGCTTGCCTCCGTAGCTCCCTGACCCGCATGCCAAAATAGTTAAGCTGCCACCTCCCAATATCTCAAGAGCAATCAAAATCGAATCTCCAAGTGACTTGGCACCTTGGTGGACCCCACCAACATGCAAAATTCTTGATGCGGGTGGCCGAATGCGGGCCACCGTGCCCTCTCTACTGTCTGCCCATTACTACTTCCAAAACAACTACCAGCCCAAGGAAGCCCACATCCCTAGGCCCGCATTACTCAATCTCCCTCGAACGAAGGGAAAGAATGGATTTTTAGGAGATGTTATGATTATTGAAGGATGAATTTATCGATCTAACATCCATTTTGTAGGTTTTTACTAACTCTCCCCTCATTTTACATATGAATATGCTTACTGCATCTTTGCCTGTAGGATTTATGGAACCAACCGTGAGACCATCGGGGGCATTCGTCGAGCAAGGAAAAGGGAAGAAGTTTGCTAAGGCCCCAAGAGGGAAAGAGGATAAGGACCAAATGAGGTTTCAATTTCAGGGAGTAGAGGTCACCTCTATGGTCACAACTTAATGTGACAAAATTATAGATACCAACCTTGGACATGTCAACATAGATGAATTCAAGCAAAGGGTCATCATTAACCCTACTACAAAAAATTCAAGGAGAATAAGGAAGAGTGGTCTAGCTAAGGAAACCAACTTCCCATCAGCTCTTGTGGCACCAGAATTAGTAATGGATTGCAGGGAAGCCTACCAAGAGAAAAGCATAAAAATTGTAGATCGGGATGGTCGGGTGTTAGCTGATCTCTCTGCCAAGTATATAGCACAAAAATTCTGCATCCCCACTCATGACCCTACAAAACAAGCATCAATGGAATATGCATAAAACATGTGGAAGGTGGACCCCTTGAAGTGCAAGAAATTGATTAACCAATACTGGTTAAAAGATAAAAGGGGGAGTGCAAACAAGGTGCCCCAAGAATTTTTTAGAAGTAACTTCTACGAAGATTATCATGATTTGGTGACTTTGCTAAGAAGAGTCATGGGAATCTCGACCGTCGAATATTTATATAATTGGATGTTCTATTTCATTGAAGAGATTATTAGAGGCACCACCAAGTTTGATTGGGCTTGGATGATTAGCAAGAACTTGCATGAGCAGTTCCTGGCGGTGACGAAGTCCCACAAATTCTACATGACCTCCTATCTGGTCTACCTTCTAGCAAATGCCAATCCATACAAAGGTCTGTTTGTAGCACAAAATACAACTCCGAGAAGAGAATTGAAAGTGTTCAACTGGTATTCGTAAATACAATACCAGAAATTTAAGGACTATTGCAGGGTGGATGATGCATTCATTGGGTATATCATCAAGCTTATTGGAGGGGACATCGAGAGAAGAGTCACTTACAACACTCGTGCGTTTGTCCAAAGGTTCAGATTCCTTTTCATCAAATTTCCTAAATTCACTTACATCTAGATGGAGGGATTTAGTGACAAACCATACAAGCTTCCCCGGTATCCAAATGACCAGATCATTTTATTAGAAGTATCTAGGCAACTGCAACATGCCCACACTCTCCTTGCTGGCAAGCATCGAGCAACAATGCCATATCCTCTCACATTTCAGAAAGGAATGTATGTTCTCTCGATTGCCCGATGTGTCAAGTATTCTAAAAAGGATTTTGTTGAGTATAATCTAGGCTAGTACACTTCTTGGTCGAGAATGGACCCATACAAAAAATTAAAGAAGTTCGTGGGAAAGGACTACGCTCACCTGCACAACATTGAGAACTTTTGGGCTAATTGCGGAGATGATAAGGAGGTGTGCATGAGGCATTACATGCGTATGACAACGTACTTCGTTAAGACAGTTAGACAATTCCTAGTACCAGATCAAATTGTTGAAGATGAAAACATAGTTATTGATATGAGGTATGATGCTGTTGCCAATATGCCATTGCCCCTCATAGACTAGAACGAGGAAGAGGTCAATGACCTCAACATTCTGACGAAGCCAATTAAGCACAGAATGAGGCAATGGATCGATGCTCAAATCACTCAATTGAAGCTTCAAGGGGCTGAACTTACCTACGGTGAGCTTGAAGATGAGATGAAGAGCAAGATAGACAACAAAACTGCTATTGCGTCAATTGAAGAGGCTCCCAAGTCTCCTCCTACCACTAGATCATGAAAGAGAAAGGAGGTAGTAGAGCATTAGCCAAAGCACAAATTTTATTTAAGGAGGCTGCCAGAGGTTGAAACCTCAAAGAAGGCGAAGAAGTTAGGAGGATTCTCTGAGATGCCCACAATTCCAGAAGACTTAATGCATGAAGGAGAAGAGGAAGAAGAGGCTGAGCCACCCAAGTCACCACTTGCTGCATCTACCCTTGCTACCACCACTGTTGCCACTGCTATTACTCCTCCTCAAGTATCTCAAGCATTAGCCATCTCCTCCCTGCCTACAATGGACATATTAGTGCACCTTGCCTCCACCTCCCCTACTACACCTATTACAGTGAGGGACTCCTCCTCTACAACAACTTCCCTACTTTCTTCCTCTTCGATGTCCCCACCATCCATGGTTCCCTTCGCCACCACAAAAACAATTCCTACCCTCACTCTCCCTGAAGCATTTTCCTGCCACATACAAAACATTCCTATGGAGCTTTCTAGTGTATTAATGAATCCCATGGTACAGGCCACTCTAGCTTAGGCCATTGTTGGTCTCCCTATCCCTCCTCCAATAGAATCACCTAAAATTGAGACAACCATGCAAATTTTGGAGGAGCTTGATAATAAAATGAGGGAAGTGGCTAAAAAGGAAAAGGATGTCAAGCTCGAGGATCCCTACAAGGATGACCACCATGTGCATCCAAAATATGAACACCTAGTCATTGATGAGGTAGTATATGAAGAGGAAGAGAAGTCTCAATCCTCAGAGGAAGATGTCGAGGACAATGGTGCCAAATATGTAACAAAGTCCTCTGATCAAGAGATTGAAGAGGAGTTATACAAGAAACTTAAAGATGTTGGTGAGGAAATTGAGAGGCAACCCTCAGAGGAAAAGAAGGAAATGGAGGAGGACATAGAAATATCTACTGAACCTCTACCAAAGGAACAAGATGAGGGCCTTGAGAAAAAAGAAGAAGTACCTCCTGAGAGGGAAGAGGAAGAAAATAAGAAAGATGAAACTAAAGAAGAAGATAAGCCTAAAAAAGAGGCAGAGATGAGAAAGAGCCCTGAGGCTGAACATCATACAAAACTTGAAACAAAAGAAGAAAAGATGCCTGAAGGGGAGGATAGCCCCAAGGAAAATGATGTTTCTACTGAGGAAAAGGCTATCTTTATCCAAGATTCAGATGAAGAAGAAGAGAAAATGGAGAAAGAGGCTTCGAGCCATGAAGAACGGGCTATCCAACATGTCCAAAGAGAGGAAGGTGGTCATGAATCACCAAAGGAAGGATATGAAATGCTCGAATGGTTGGAGAAGCGGTTGCAAAAGAAGACCTCGACCCCTATGGATCCCAAAGAAAGACTGGAGGAAATCCTAGCATGAGCTCAAATAGGAGCCAAGAAATAAAATAAGCTGAAATTCAGGTCACACATCACGATGGATGCATCAGGATCCTGAATGGTGCAAATTGCCACCCTGATGTTAGATAAAGAAGAAGGGGTAACCTACAACATTTCCACTATTGACCTGGGCACAACCACGAGGGATCAAAAGATTGATCAACTCCAGTGGTCCATTGCTACAATTGTACATCAAATGAATAAGGACCAATCCTCCAGGGAGGAACTGAAAGCACATGTGGCAAATTTGATTGCCTACATACAACAATGGTCTTCAATGGAGGAACTACCAATAACGTCATTGACCCCACCGTTGTTTCTATCAAAAGATCAATTGAACAAGTTGAAGAAAAGGAAGAATTGGTGTAAAACCACTAATGATTGGTTTCAAAGAGTAATCTACAATAGAGATATGGGCATTGGCCATGTCGTCTGGACAACAAACAAGTTCTGAGAGGTACAAAAGTAGCTAGAAGGCACTGAGAAAATATGCCAATGCTTCATTGAGCTCTATAGGATTACCTATCCTAGGCTCGAAGAAATCCTAAATATGCCTGACATATCATGGGAAAAAGAACTAGGTCTGGCAAAGAATGATCAATGGCTAGTTGAGACTTGGAAAATGGGGCTGGACCACCAGAATGAGGTATTGGAGTAGGTACTCCATGAAGTGGAACTCGACCTAGAATGGATCAAAGAGCATTAGGTAGATTGTGAGGATTATCTAAAGCTCCTAACAGACTATGGCATGCCTCCCACTGAGCTAGATCCCGAGAAGATAAGGCCATATTTTCATAAGAAGATGGAAGATAGGGCTGCTAATTCACTAACGCTCGATTTTATGGACCTTGCTACCGAGAATTCGTCCAATCTAAACATATGGAAAAAGCTACGCCTAAGTTCTTGAAGAATTGGGAGCTAATTAAGGGTAGATCAAGGAAATTGTCATTTCAAGTGCTTCAATTAGACATAATGGAATGGGATAAGCTCCAGATACTGATAGGAAAATTCGTGGAGTATGCCATTGCAAAGAAAATTGAAGGAAAGCCCATCATTGATGATGAATTCCTCACTGTATAGCTACAAAAAAGAGTAACCAGCTAGAAGACAAAATTCTACAGTGACATGCACTAGAGGAAAAAATAGGCTACAAGACAAGCTATGTATTTTATATTGTAAAATATTGGGGGTAGGTGAAACCCTAGTTTGTAGTGAATCTTGGCCACACAATGAGATTAAATCTTGGCCATTCATTTTTCTTTTTGAAAACCATAAATAGGGGGTCTCCTCTCATTTTCAAGGGAGAGTTGAGTTGTTGTAAAGATATGCTACTAAAATTCCAATATAAATTCATTGATTTTGGTGGATTCTTGAGCTTCATGCATGTTTCATGATTCTTCTCCTCATAGTTGGTGGATTTGAGTAGATTTACTTTGATTTTCTATGTGTTTACATGCTTTAGTAGATTAGTAAATGTTGTTCATTGATGTTGAAGAATTCTGCTATGTTGATGCCCTTCCTTGTTCATGCTTTTTGTTGTTTGTTGATGATAAATAGTAGTGTAAAGCTAGTCTGAACATACATTAATTTCCACACTTAAACTTTATCTTTATTCATGTTCATGGTGAATGAATGATTGAAAACCTGCAGACCCTAGAAGATAGCACTAGTTTCATGATATTGTAAGTTGATTTGGTTAAGTGGAACTTAGTTTCAGGAAGGTTTTCCATTGTAGTGTTCTCCATTATCACTGTTCATTGGTAGTTGCAGGTCTAGGAACTTCTTCCTCCCCCTTCCCTTTTGAACTTTCTTTGAAAGAGTAATATAGGAAAAGTTCAGGGATCATTGTAAAGCCAAATCTGATGATGAAAATGGAGTTCAGATTGTTGTTTTGAACTTGCAACAATTGCATATCAAATCTAACTTCTTAGGAACTCCATTTCAAGAACCAATCTCCTTCAAACTAAGCATACGTAAGGCTGCCCTATGATTACCAGCAAATTACATGAACCAATTGAGACATTCCAATCATTGTTGTGACCTGACACCCGAGAGACCTTGGGGTGATTTTATGCAACTTGCTTGTAGGAAATTACCTTTCAAGAGAGGTAGTGCACTTGTGCATTACCTGTGTTGAGAAGGTGCAAAAACACCCATCAACAACACCCAACAAAACTTTCACGCCAAGATTGGTCCCTCAGATATGGGAAGAATTTTGAAACACTGAATCTCTAATACCATGTAGGAGTTTATGGTGAACTCCTCAAACACCCCAGAATCACCTGCAAGACAAAATAATTTCCACAAGAGAGAAATGACAGAAATATCATGCTATCATTAAGATGCAAGAATGCCAAAATGAATATGGAAAAATACATATGAAGCCTTGCTTATATAGGAAAGGTTGAGATGTAGTATGCAATATGACATGTGTCATAATCTTATGACATGTGACAACAAAATAACTACTTAGGAAATGATGCTAGATAAGATAAGACTTCTAGAAAAGACAACTCATCCTTCTAGAAAGAATCTTATATCCTAACCAAACATGTGAACCTATGACCTAGTAAATGATACCTAGGAATATAATTAAATGCCTAAGTAAACTTATGTAAGTGTAATTAAATAATTAATTACACCAACATGTCACTATCATTTGTGCCACTACCATTAATGTTTGAAGTGTTGCACAACCCTCTTCTTTCACATATGAACTTCCATATTGTGAGTGCCCTTTCAAAAGGAAAACTTCAGATATTGTACCTAGTTTATATATCCTCAAGCAATTTTATAAATCCTTGTCTATTTTGTTTCTTATCTTTGATTTCAAAAACCCCAATGCACTGATAAATCTCTCATCCTCCACCGACCCCAATATCATTGTTTGACATAAATCAACAAGTTTTAAATATTTTGATAATAAATCACACAATATTTCACTCTGAACAAAGGTTACCCAAACCCTTGTTATTGATCTTGCTTGCATGGGATTCTTAATGGAGTCAAACTAGTCAATCATACTTATTGCAAAATGAGAAGATTGTTCTCTAAGATTAGTTGCATTTATAATTCCTTCGATTTTTTGTCCATTATATTATAAACTTTTTGAATTTTTTTTGGCCAAGATATTTACTTTTTATGAAAAAATTATGGGTTTTGATGGTGGCCTGGGATCCAAAATTGAGGATACACAATAGACATGGAATCAAGTATTTCATCTCAAGGGAATCGTTCAAGAATATCTAAGCAAAGAGATTTTGTAATAGATTTTAAATTATTGCTTACAAATCTAACAATGTCGTTAAAAACTTCCTTTGTAACAAGTACTCTAGTAGAGAATTTGTCCGTCATACAATAATGCATTGGTATCTCAAATCCACATACAAAGACACATTATTACCTACTTGCATTAAACTGTAAATAATTTTTCAAGATTGTTCAAATCTGTAATTAACTATTAGCTTATAAATTTTGGACTTTGAAATGGATAATTTGATAGATATAAATTATCAAGGGTCATGCATGCCATTCTATGTATTTTAGTATATTCATGAATATACATAGTTCTGTCTTGGGCTTTTTCAACAAGATTGTTCATTTCATCCAATATGGGGAGAAGATCAAATAAAGTTTAGAGTATCTCTATAACACTTAACCTATGTAAGAGGTTAGGAGCTTTGTCTATTGTGTGGCGACGTTTGTACATTACTCCAATCAAGGATCAATATTATGAAAAAAATCATTGCACTGGTTTATGCAAGGAAATCCATTTGGTATCAACATCCTTAAGAAGCTTGTTTCCTCATGTTATTCCCTTAGTGAAATATTGAAACATCACAAAATATTTGAGACTTTGATAGAAGTATGAGTAGAGCTTGCAAACTAGATTTTCAACTTTTAATATTGAAGGAAACTTTCTTACAATTTTAAATGCTGAATTCATTTTGTAGTCTAGATGTAGTGAATGAAAATAATGTATAATGAACAAGTAGTTTGAAAATTTAAACAAATATTATTCCTATGACATTGCATTACTGAAGGTCCATCAAATCCTACACACACCAAATTTTTGGCAATTGTGAAGTCATCCATACATCCAATTTCATTCAAAGATTTCTTAACTAGTTCAAATATATTGTGTGATGTCAAACTCTCCTTTATTTTATGAGCACGGTACAGGTTGGTGAACATGTTGGTGTACAATATACACATGCATACATACCCAAGAAGTATTATCTACCACACTAACTTCATCTAAAGATAATGTAATGAAGGTTGAATTTTACTTTTTTCCTATAAATTTTGTTATTACACCTCAACAAGACAACTTGCACATTCCCATCTAGAGTTTATTGACCAATATATGCTAGGAAAGTTAGGAATGCCCAAAAAAGATAATAATTTTTTATTTTTTGGGTTGTCTATCATAGGACGCCCTCTGGAAAAAATATGAAAAATAACACTCACCTAAACATTTTTTGCCAGTTATGCTCCTACCAAATTATCTTTCCAAATTAAGCTTCAATTGACCTCCACATTCAGCAAGCTTCACCATTATTTGTATATGCTCATTATATTCCAAGGAATACTTAAGATGATATTCTTCCTTTGATTTCCATCTTACTACTAATTTTTCTTTTCTGTCTATGATTTTTTTTTAAATAACTTTACCGATATTCTTTTCTATAGTGTCAAGCTTTAGTTGCAACTTCTTATCTTTTTTTTATATTTCCAACTACAATCTTACACTTGCATTATGTTGGAGGTTCATCATTGTTTGCATTCTCCACTAGTTCAATGAATGGGTACTTTGACACTCAATCAATCTAAAAATTCCTTTTCATATCCCACTCGAGCCCCAGTTTGATTTGGATTTTCTTTTCCTCTTCTTTGCAGTATCATCATCTGTGATGCCAACATTTTCATCCAACTTAATTAACTCATTTTGGCTACCCTAGGTATCCCTTAGAAAATATTCTATGACATTATCATCCTCATCTGAATCAATTAACTCATTCCAATCTTCCTGTGAGGTATTTTCAATGCCTTCTTTAGTGATATTTGGTGTAAAAGTTGATGATGTAGTTCCAACTTGATCTGATGGATCAGAAACATTGCCAAAGTAAGACTTTATGGTAACTCTATTTTTTGGGCATTTTGATGGCCTCCCCTCACAACCCCGAGGAGTCTTACTTTTGTTGCACTTCTTGCTTGACATTGATCTCTCATGAAATTAAAGCTACCAAAAAATGTCTTCTCAGTTTAAGAAGGACATAGACTATAGATCCCATTCCTTACTCAATATCATCTTTAAGATTGAAGAAAGAATGACAAAGAGATAAAAAAATCTTATAACACTATGAATAAATGATCACTTACCTTTAGGTTTTCACTGACTCGCTATTCGTTAATGAAACAATTCCTGTAGTTGTAAGTTTGTAACTTGCCTATGATCAAGGTTCCAATTTATGAATTGAGAGATCACAACTCACAAGTCCAAAACTGGATAAAATGTATAAAAATAAATTATAATTTTGATTGTATTTATATCAATCCATATTTGAAGAATTTCATGGGATTTTTAAATGGTATAGTAAAAATTTGGCGAATCCCACATGATTATACAATAATACATTTATATGTTGGGCTAATCAAACCTCGATGGAACACATATATTGTAAGTTTCAAGGTGATTATGGCCCTACGATTAACATGGATTTATCATAGTATTGGCGATATGGGTTCTCACACACAATTATTATTTAATGTAATTGGAGAAATGTGTCCTAAAATATAATTATTTTTAATGTTATTAGCAAAATGGGTCCTCATACATAATTATTTATAATTTTTATTGGAAAAATGGGTCCTCACATGCGGTGAACATTTAATTATGTTGGTGAAACGTGTCTTGATACACAATGTCATTTTTATAGTATTGGCGAATATGTGGGTGATTTAATACATGCTTCCAAGATTCCAAGCGAAAATATTAATTAGTCCATTGGAAACACATAGTTTGGAATGGTGAAACTATTAATTACATATGCCTCATAAAATAAATCAATGGTGAATTGAAATGCATTGGATTGATAATTCATAAGTCCAAGCGATTTGGCCACCCCATTGGTTGCAATATATTCACCAATTTTGAATTGGCCGATATGAACTATTCATCAATTGGTGAAGATTCACCACTGAAAAAAGCCTTGGAGCTAATGTTTGAGATAATCAATATGAATGAGAGTTATTGAATCATTAATGGTAATTTTAAATTTTTTATTCCAAATCTACTTGTGGAAGGTTTGTGTGGCTTTGTAGGATAATTGGCTCATGTGAATCCTTTCCTAGACTTCCATGCATGTTATTTAGTATTAATAATATAATTTTACCTTAAGTAGATATAATTTATTAGTTGAATACTCTTTTAGAGTCGAGTTTAACTAATTAACTATTTCTTAAATAGATTATTTATTTCTAGATGATTACTTTCTAAATTTTATCCCTAGGATTTTCCTTATCTATATAAGAGCATAGAGATAGTGTTTGAGATAATTAGTATGGATGAGAGATATTGAATCATTAATGATAATTTAGCTTTTTTATTATAAATCTACTTATGGAAGCTTTTATTTGGCTTTGTAGGATCATTGGCTCCTATGAGTCCTTTAATTTTTACGCTCAGTTTGCAAATTCTTAGACACTTGTTTGATCAAGCCCTATAATTCTATTATTATGGAAAATTGATTCTTGACATCTTCAACATGATTCTCTCATCTCCAAAATCTAAAAAAATATCATATAATTTAAATACATTAAATTTCTACAACTAATTCAAATTTTATTAGTTCTAGTCCCAACTCATTTATCTAGGTTGTGTACTTAGTTAAATTGCTTTGATTACTTAATTAATTGGATATTTTTATGTAAGTGGTTTATTTTTCCTTGGTGAGACTACCTTTCTTAAATGAACTATGGTTTTATCCTTATTTTATTTAGGGTTTTAGATATATTTTTTAAGTGTATACATTTCACTTCATATTTGATTAAGGTTTGGGTTCTCTTTCCTTTTGCTTCATTTGCAATATATTTATTTAGATTTTTGTGCTTTATTATGTGATTTTATTTTTACCTCACCTTACCCATTTTTTCCTTTAGGGTTTCATTTTCTAATTTATTATCAAATTTGATTATAACATCCAACCTTTAAGGTTTTGTGATTTTTTCGCATACTAAGGTCTCATCCACATCCTCACATTCATTTCAAAACTCCTCATTTAAATATTCAAATGACCCAACCTATTGAGAATTATGTTCCTAATGATGTTTTGATAAGCACTACTATTTGTTGTGATTTTCACACACAACCCATTTTATCCAAGAAAATTGAGGATCCTCTTTTTGTTTTTGAGTCCTTGATCAAATCTAGTGTTTAGTATCCTTTAGCCTTTAACTTAGATTTCTTTCACTTTCAAAGTTCCAAGTTGGTTTTTGGGGGTCATTTAGTATTTTTTTACTTTCAAATCCTATATACTTGATACACTGTTCAATGTATTGTCCTCATTTTCAATCTAGATATTTTTTTAAACTTTTGAACTCATTAGGTCAACACTCAACATGTCACCAATTCATTATATTGAAGTTGTGTCAATTCCCATGTAGTCATATGTCAATATTCTCTTTGTCACTTTATATTTTTGACCTTTCAGTTACAAGATTTAGTCCACTCATGGACTATGATAATTGGCTCATTGAGACATACATATGAGGAAAAGGCTACTTAAGCCCTTTCCCCCAATTAGTGTAGGACAAGGATGAGCACTGCACAATGGTGTTGACTTTGACCAGTTTTGATGACTTTGATTTTTTCCCTTTTTTTGGCTTGGGTCTGGGAGTTGACCAGAAGTTTGACCATAAATATCTTGAGCTTCGGGACTCTGATTAACTTCATTCGAGTTGTGTTGGACTCAAGATCCCGAGCACTTTTTAATTATACCGAAACTGGAGAAAATGAAGAATTTCAAAATTTGACGAAAAATCCTCCGAATCAGTCCTCCCCATTGGATTGGACCTCTGAAAGCTGGTTACTTGGAAAGTAAGTGAGGGTAAAGTTCCCTCACTTTACCAATCTCCATACACTTTGCCTTGCTTGGATGCATCCCCTTTAGCCCCACTCAGAGGTATTCAACTACTCCTCTTTGTGAAGTCCTGGTGTTCCTGTCGAGGATGACGTCTTTAGGAAACTTTGACATGTACTCTGGTGAAAGGTCGTCAGCATATGGAACTTGCACTTCAGCCTCCTCATCTAGTATCATCAGAGGTTCGTACAACTTCAATCTCTCAACATTGACTATCGAGTAAATCTGCATGTATGGAGGAAGATTAAGGTGGAAGGCATTGGTGCCAATCTTTTCCAGAATCTTGAATGGACCATATCTGATTGGATTGAGCTTCCTTCCTTCACCTTGCATTCTATCCTTGCTTATATGTAACCAAAGATGTTCATCGACTTGGAAATGGTGGTCGGTGCAATGTTTATCATGTTGAGCCTTGTATTTGGCTTGGCTCTTTTCCAACTGTGCTTCTACTGCTTGATGAATTGCTTGGACTTTCTGGATGAACTTCAAAGCCTTCTCTAAATCATGGCATCCATCTTCAACATCATCCTTTCCAAAAGAAAAATCCATCAGTGTCTTGGGCATGTAACCGAAACAAGTCTCAAAAGGAGACCTCTTTGTAGAAGAATGAGTTGCATGGTTGTAAGCATGCTGCACATAATGAAGACTTTCATCCCACAACTTAGGATGTTTTCTGTAATATCCTCTAAGAAGATGCAAAAATGTCCTGCTGACTACCTCTATCTGTCCATTGGTCTGCGGATGGAAGGATGTACTCTTTTTTAGTTTAGTATCCATAAGTCCCCATAAGGTTGACCAAAACTCCCCAAGGAATTGAGAATATCAATTTGATACAATGGAAGTGGGTAACCCAAAGTGAACCCATACAAACTGAAAATACATATGAGCTGTCAATTTAGCAGTGACTTGCTTTTTACATGACATAAGAATACACATCTTTCTGAACCGATCAACTACTACATATAAATAGTCATGCCCTTTCCTAGACATAGGTAACCCCCCGACAAAATCCATAGAAACACTTTCCCATGGATGAGACGGTACAGGTAAAGGTGTGTACAACCCCAATTTCTTGTTACTTGGTTTGCTAGTTGCACACATCACACATCCCTTAAAATATTTGTTACAATTCCCTACATTCGAGGCCAGTAGCAATATTTTTGTAGCTGTGCCAAAGTTTTACTAACCCCAAAATATCCTGCAATTAGCGATGTGTGTGCCTCTCTGATTACTTGTGCTTGTTCATTCTTTGGAATGCATAATTTCCCTAAGTGATACAAGAGTTTATCATGCACATAGTAATCATTTTCTTCTACTTGTTTGCCTTGGATTATAGCTGTATAGATATCCTTAAAATTTTCATCAGTATCATATTGTTCTTCAAAACTTGCATGCAACATAGAACTATTTTTAAGGATTATTAAAGCATTGGAAACTGGAGGTCTATAGAGCAGGTCTGCTACTTTATTATGGGAACCTTTCTTATACTTAATTACTAAGTGAAACTGTTGAAGAAAACCCATCCACCTAAAGTGCCTACTTTGTTGTAGCTTAGTTTGTGAATGCAGATATTGTAATGACTGGTGATCGCTATGGATTACTGTTTCCTTCCCCATTAAGTAGTGTTTCCATTTTTTAACATTCTGAACTAATGCATAAAGTTCCTTATCATAAGTAGGATAGTTAATGACTGCACCTGAAAAGGTTTTAGAGTGATAGCAGATTGACTTACCTCCTTGCATAATCACTGCTCCCATGGAAAATCCACTTGCATCTGTTTCGATTTCAAATGGTTGGTGTAAATATGGTAAAGCCAGAACTGGTGCCTTGCTCAACTTCTCCTTCAAAGTGTTGAAGGCCTTCTACTATGGACCTCCCCAGTGAAAATTTGTCTTCGTACTGGTCAATGAGTGCAATGGTGATGCAATGTAAGAGAAGTTTGTAATGAACTTTCTCCAGTACTGGACTGCACCTAATAAACTTCTGACTTTAGTAACTATACTTGGCTTAGGCCATTTTACAATAACTTTGACCTTTGTAGGGTCTAATTTCAATTTACCACCTCCTACGACATAGCCTAAGTACACTAAGGATGTCTTAGCGAATTCGCATTTAGACATCTTTACAAAGAGTTTTTCTTTTCTCAATACATCAAAAACTTTTTTTACATGACTTACATGATCTTCCCAAGTTCGACTGAATACAAGAATATCATCTAAATACACTGTGAGAAAATCATCAATAAAAGGATGAAAGACATCATTCATGACTCTCATAAATGTAGCTGGTGCATTGCAAAGCCCGAAGGGCATGACCAACCACTCGAATAGTCCTTGTTTTGTCTTAAATGAAGTTTTCCAAATGTCATCTTCTGCAATTCTTATATGATGATATCCGCTATGAAAGTCTAACTTAGTGAAATAAATTGCATGTTTTAACTAATCAAGTAAATCATCAATACGGGGAAGAGGATACCTGTTCTTTACCGTTATATTATTTAGGGCTCGATAGTCGATGCACATTCTCCAAGACCCATCCTTCTTTGGAACCAACACAATTGGAGAACCACAAGGAGATGTACTAGGACATATCACTCCCTTTTCCACCAACTCCTGAACTTGATTTTTGATTTCATCATTCTGCAAAACTGAAAAATGGTACATGCCAATGTTTGGAAGAGGCACACCCTACTGTAAATGGATTTCATGTTGTATCTCTCTCCTAGGTTGCAACCCCTTTGGTTCCTGAAATAAGTCTTCATAAGTAGAAACTATTTTTACCATCTCAGTTTTATGCTTTGGATCACACCCCTTAAATGCTTCAACTTTTTCATCCTCTTGAGATTTTACGAGCATTAATACAAAGTTCTTACTAGAATTGATCAACCTTTTCATTTGACTAGCTTTGACTAGTGCAAGATTAGTCTTAACTTTGTGTGCACGTACAATGTATTCTATCTCATCCTTAAAAAGATGATACTTATTCTCCCCCCTATAGAAGATTTCTTTTATGTCATATAGATAAGGAATCCCTAAAACAAGCCCACAAATATCCAAAAGGACGTCATCTACTTCTATCTCATCAACAAAGTTTACAGTGATAGCAAATTTCAATTTACATTGTTTCATTACTTGCAGTTGAGCATCATTGCAAACCCATCCAAGCGGATATGGCTTTGGATGAGGTGTTGTAGTTAAATGGAATTTCTTTACCACTTCTTCAGATATTAAGTTGACTTGAGAACCCATATCAAACAATGTGCCAATCTTAGTGTGCTTAGATACAACTCGAATATGAAACAGTTCATTCCATTGTTTATTAGCTTTAGGAGGAGTGGATAATTTACTTGTACTTTCACTATGTGCACTTGCATTAGAAATACTTGTATCAAAAGAGAGATTTATACTTTTATCTTTACCTTGGATCCCGGTAGCAGCAATCTTTGTCTCATCTCCGGAGTCAGATCCAAGATCCTGTTGAATCATTACAATAGTCTTTTGCTTGCCTTTATTTCCTCCGTATCTTTTTAGCCTTAGTTCTAGGTGCAGCTTCGAACACTTCGAATCATCATGCCCCTCTTTCTTACAATGGGAGCATGTGGGCTTATCACCCTCCTTCTTAACTGTAGTTGTCTTTTTCCCTTTGCCTTTATCTTTGTCTTTACCTTTACCCTTAAACTTCCCCTCAGACTTAGATGGTTTATTTGAGAAATTATCACTGAAAGTGATCTTACCCCTTGACTCTAAATGAGTGGCTTGGACTGATACTTCATCCAAATTATTAGGACTCAACATTAGAATGGTATGTCTTAGGTAAGAATGCAAACTGCCTATGTACTTAAGTAATGTATCCTGAGTATATAAAGGAACACTTAAAATAATAGCTTGTTTTATAAACTCATGGGTGTAATCTTGGACATACCGACCCTTACCTTGCCTAAAGGTTTTCCAATTCATTGTTAATTGTTGCATATAACCTAAAGGATAAAATTGTTTTTTAAGGGTAGCAACAAATTCCATCCAAGTCATATTAACCTTACCATGGCGATCAATTTCCTCCCGAGTGCTACTCTCCCACCAAGTGAGAGCTGTACCTCCCAACCATAGAGTGGCTAATTGGATTATAGAAGCATCTTTTGTTAGGCCTCGAATCCTACAATACACTTCTACCTATTGGATCCAATCATCTAACTTTTTGGCATTTAACTCACCATCGTACTTAGGCAATTCAAATTTTACACCCAGTTTAATAACAGGCTTCAACTTGCTCTGAAATGGATTATTAGTGGGAGAAGAAGAAGAGGGAGAAGAAGAGGAGGAAGAAGAGGAAGAAGGAGAAGACGGGGTAGATGGAGGATAAACTAGAATTTGTTCACCATCTTCAGACTACTTCTTCTTGTATTTACAATCTTTAGAATCTTCCTTCTTTGAAGAATCTCCTATTTTCTGCTCATGCTTCTTCTTATCTACATAAAGCTCTCCAACCATTTCCCTCATCTCAAGGAAGGCTTGCTGAAAAGACTTATCATCAAGCTCAGGCTTAGTACTTTTCCCAGCTTTGGTTCCTTCCATCTTTGGCAAGGTTCTTCTTTTGCCGATCTCAGGATTATATTCTTCAAGCTCTCCTTCACCTTTCTGAAGCTTAGAGCACGTTAGCATTCAAACTTGCAATCTTAGCCAAACATGTCTCTGATACCAAATTTGATCTGATTTAACAGATCTATGACATATGATTTGAATGCTTAATTACAATCCGAAAGTGCTTAATTAAATTTTAATTCTTAACAAAATTAAATTAATGAAATTGCAAAGAGATTAAAGAAAGAACAAAAAGAGAGAGAAAGAGAGTGCAAACGAAATTGATAACGGAGTTCGGCATTTAAAATGACTACATCTCCAGGCCCCTCTCCAATGAGTGGACCGATCCAATTATTCCTCTAAAAAATTAGTTACATTCGTCGACAAAACCTCCTCTTGGTTTACAAAGAAATTCTCAAATGCACTCCCAAAGTGCGTGGAAACAAGTTTCTCCAAAAGCACGAAAATACAATAATTTCTCCAAGGAAAGCAACTCTCACACTTGCAAAGTTTTTCCAAAATCACTTACTTCACACCCCCCATTTTACCCATTTTTATATTACATTTTATTCCAAAATTGGTGTAAAACCAATTAACTACCCAATCTGCCTTACATAGAAAAAAATTCAATAATATCCTCCTTTAATAATTTTTGGAAGGATAATATCCCCTCAAAAGAATTCCCTTTCCATTTGAATGTTTACAAATGGATTTATTCTCTATTATTTAGAGGATATTTTTATGTAAGGTTTTATTTGGCCCCTTTATTTAGGAATAATATTCCTAATATTTCCTGTGGAAAGGAAAATACTTTGAGCCTCTTAAAATATGAGATATATTAGGCCCCTTAACACATGGGATAGAGCCTTACCTTTAGGCTTGAAAAAACAAATTAAATCCCTTTTAGAGAAAATAGTGGGTGGTGATCCCACCATCCTCTCCTCCTTTTAAGTTTTTCCCCTAAAGGCAAGGGAGGCTTCCCATATAAGGTGGGTTGCCCCCTATTCCTTAGGTGGTGTCCCACTTTATGTGGATCACCCCCCATACTATGGGTGGTGCCCACTTAATGTGGGTTGCCCCCCTTGGATGGGTGGGACCCACCATAAATATTTTATATATATATTTGTTTTTTTTTTTAATATATATTTTTGCCTCTCCTTTTATTTTTTTATATTATTCAACAATAATATTGCCGTAATGCCATGTATTAGGCGCTGATTGGTTGTTGTATTGACTGGGCGTTGACGTCATCGGGGCAATTTTGACCCAATCTTTGACCTTCCATAACTTCGCCATGCAGACTCCATTTTCCATGAAATTAAATCTGTCGGAACCATGACGATGAGCACTATGTAATGGTGTTGAATTTGACCAGTTTTGACAACTTTGATTTTTGCCCTTTGTTCAGCCTAGGTCTGAGAGTTGACTAGAAGTTTGACCATAAATATCTTGAGCTCCAGGACTCCGATTGTCTGATTGACTCTGTTCAAGTTGCGTTGGAGTCAAGATCCCGAGCACTTTTTAATGATACTGAAACTGGAGAAAATGAAGAATTTCAAAATTTGACGAAAAAACCTCCAGATCAATTTTTATTTCTTATATATTTTATTTTTGTATTTTTCTTGTATTATAATAGAAAATGAGTTTTCATTTGATATGAATTCAATTGAATTGCGTATTTCTCATAAATTTGTGGTTTAATCTCATTGTTGTAAATGAGTGTGTTAATGTAAGAGTTCCCTCATTTTGGTTTTTAAATGAGGACTGCAACCAATCAATTTATGTTATATTTGTGTGATCTTAAATTCTTATAACTCTTGTTCACCATCTTGCTATTTTTGTATTATAATTGGGTTGTCATTGATCCTTCTGACTCAAGGATGGTCAAAACCATCAAAAATGATCATTTGTGTTGGATGCTTCAAATACTATGAAATAATATTATAAGTAAGTAATTTAAAAAATAAATACAAGTTATTCTTACTAAATAAATGAATAAATTTTGTTATAATTATGTAAGTTTAAGCATTATATTTTATAAATAAATAAATTTTGAGCATGTTATTTTTAATTTCTCATATATTGAATGAAAAAGAGGGGGTTAAAGAATGTATAACCAATAGTATGTGTAAAAATATATTATCTATATTACACACCCATGTTATCATTGATTTTAAAATTATATGTTACACATGATGTATGTGGAAAAATTATTTTCAAAATTTTATTTATGATATTAAAAAGTGAGAAACTAGGGTCTTGTCCCAAAAACAATAGTTCAAAACATTAATTATAATAAAAATCAAGACCACACCGGTCGCCAACAATACTTAAAAAACCCAGAAGCAACAAAACAAAACAATGACATGAACCCAAAAATAGAACAACACACATAAACAACTAAAAGGGAGAATTTTCCCCTTTATTAGACACAGTTTTGATCAACTTTTCAAAGAGCTCCATTTTAGTAGTGTCTAGTTCCATCATTTTCACTCCTTTTTCCTACAAACTAGAGAGAAAACTAACCAAATTTATTATGTTTTTCTTATTTTTTATTTTCATTTTCCTTATTTTATTCTCTAGGATTTGTATCCTTTTAGTTATACCCTCCAACTTATCTTGCATAACATCCTTGTTCACATCCTCTTTCATGGATTATGAAGATTCATCCTCTAAATGTGATGTGTTCATCTCATTAAAAGAGGCTATTTCCCTCATATTTCATGGGTGGTGTGTGCTTAGGTATAAGCTCCTCCACATATTTTCTCTCAAGTGTATCTTTTGAGGCTCATTTTTTCCTATTGATTGTATTTCAACTCACTAGAGATGTCCATACCTTAAAGTCTCCAGGTTGGGCCCCAACAAATGGTTACACCCGCAGACCCTAGGATTCGTTATATATTATAATTTTAAAAATATACACATACATACAACTATTTACATGTATGTATATTAGATTTATAAAATATAATAAAAACATGTATATTTATTAAAAAAATGGGTTAGTACATTTTTAAACTCTGATTTGCAATCTGTAGGAGACTTTCTGTGAAGATAGCAACCTTATGATGACTTGATAGCCTTCTTCAACCTTGCAACCTAGTCTCCAAAGGATCTCCAAGTCTCAAGACACCTAGATCTACAATCAGACATGTAAAGAGAGAAAAACTTGTTGATTGTTAGGAAATAAGGGTTTGCCTTGGTCAAACCCCGTTTAGGTAATTAAACCTTGTGATGAAACAATGAAATATGAACATGAAAAATGAAATATAAAGCATGAACAATGATAGCTTGGATGATTTCTTGAGATATAAATCAAAAATCTAACATGAAGTGGCCATGTAGAATGTAGATCTTGATCTTGAATTAGATTTTGAACAATGCTTAATCTTGGATCTTGAATGATACATCACAACACTAGCTCAACAAAATGCTCGATGCTTTAATCCCTTGAAATGATAATGGATCTTGAATTGTTGCAACAAATGATGAAGAAATGTTCCCTTGAATGACTTAGAAATGCTCTTGTAAACTCTCTTGATGCTCTTGTGAAGTCTTAGAATTCTTAACTCTTGATTGCTTAGGATTATATCATGAATGCTTAGGTGAAATAATGATTTGAAACCTTTTTTATATAGGCATTCCATCTAATTTACTGCTTATTAGATCCCAAACGTTGACATACATGAAATTTGGGTTCAAAACCCTAAAAAGAGGCCAAATGGGAATCATACACCACTTTATAGGTCCCATTTGGGTGGGACTCATACGCACAAGGTAGTGTATAGGTCTCACCAGGCCTTTTTAGCTTGAGGAAATGTCAGAGAGTTGAGATATGAGGTGTATTTGTTGATTATGTCAGGATCTCGACTAAAATAAGCCTTAGGATGTGTAATAAGTGTCTTAGGGGCCTATTAATGATGATAAGATGGTCATAAATGCAAGAGGGCCCAAAACTTAATGCGAAGGTGTAAATAAATACACTTTGCAACACTAAATTAAGGCAAAATTAGGTTTATTTAGCTTAAAAGGGCCCTAAATCTCATGTGAATGTGTAAAAAAAATTACAACATTAGATCAAGGAAACATTAGGTCCAATATAATGTTAATCATTCCCAAATTAAGTGTGAAAATGTA